>CM062265.1:762925-790425 GCA_031216635.1 Dissostichus eleginoides | reverse complement strand
CGTTCAACGCAGACTTAAAAAGGTGTTGAAAAATAAGGTGCAGAAGTTTCTTTGAGGCTCAGGAAACTAGTGAAGCAACAAGGAAGAAGCGACGTATGGAACATAAAACAAATGTGTGTTTATGTATTCTGATAAATTTATAACTAAATACTTTCCATCTGTTAGTGTGTGTGAGTATCTGCTAAGTGTTGCACTGGGACTCCTTCCTTCTGTTTGCATTGTGTTCTGTTCCCAGTGTTCCTCAAACTGGTCTCTTGAACGCATCTACAGCCTCTTTCACATCCTCCTTTTCACCCCTTCCTCCCGAATGCCTTCATTGCATCACTCCCCCCATGTTTGTTTCTTTGCTCCTCTCCTTTCTGTATGCCTGCCTCGCTTTCTGCCTCTGTTTGCAATGTTTAAGTTATTCAATTCAGTTTGTCTGTGCATGTGTGTGTGTGTGTGTGTGTGTGTGTGTGTGTGTGCGTGTGTGTGTTCTG
Source organism: Dissostichus eleginoides (assembly GCA_031216635.1). Classification (NCBI taxonomy): domain Eukaryota; kingdom Metazoa; phylum Chordata; class Actinopteri; order Perciformes; family Nototheniidae; genus Dissostichus; species Dissostichus eleginoides. Next base: position 789,946 of record CM062265.1, on the reverse strand, counting down.
CCTCTCCCCGTCATTTGTATTCTGCTCGTCTTGGACCAGGTTTGGTAATGACGAGCAACAAGGGCCACAATGTCGCTGCTCCTATCAGCTGCTTGCTGATGTCAAGCACACACACACACACACACACACACACACACACACACACACACACACACACACACACACACACACACACACACACACACACACACACACCCCAATAAAACACACTATTGTAAAAATGCTACATGCATTGTTTCTAAGAGATGCAAGCTTATACTATATTGAGAATAATATAAGGTGCTGCAGGGATGTATTTCGGTCCCTGATCCAATGGGATTCCTCCATGTGATTTTGGATTATTGCAGAAAAGATCCTCAAACAAACGTTTAAACGTTTAGTTCAGCAGGATAATCTCCACATATTATCACCATTTCTGAGTAAAAAGCTATTGTTGGGCTATAAAGGAACTACAGCACGGTCACATGACTTCAGGTCACCACCGCTAAGCTAAAGGAGGCTAATGTTGGTCTATAAAGGAACTACAGCTCGGTCACATGACTTCAGGTCACCACCGCTAAGCTAAAGGCGGCTAATGTTGGACTATAAAGGAACTACAACACGTCACATGACTTCAGGTCACCACCGCTAAGCTAAAGGAGGCTAATGTTGGTCTATAAAGGAACTACAGCACGGTCACATGACTTCACGTCACCACCGCTAAGCTAAAGGAGGCTAATGTTGGTCTATAAAGGAACTACAGCTCGGTCACATGACTTCACGTCACCACCGCTAAGCTAAAGAGGCTAATGTTGGGCTATAAAGGAACTACAGCTCGGTCACATGACTTCAGGTCACCACCGCTAAGCTAAAGTGGCTAATGTTGGGCTATAAAGAAACTACAGCACGGTCACATGACTTCAGGTCACCACCGCTAAGCTAAAGGAGGCTAATGTTGGTCTATAAAGGAACTACAGCACGGTCACATGACTTCACGTCACCACCGCTAAGCTAAGGAGGCTAATGTTGGACTATAAGGAACTACAGCACGGTCACATGACTTCACGTCACCACCGCTAAGCTAAAGGAGGCTAATGTTGGTCTATAAAGGAACTACAGCTCGGTCACATGACTTCAGGTCACCACCGCTAAGCTAAAGGCGCTAATGTTGGGCTATAAAGGAACTACAGCACGGTCACATGACTTCAGGTCACCACCGCTAAGCTAAAGGCTGCTAATGTTGGGCTATAAGGAACTACAGCTCGGTCACATGACTTCACGTCACCACCGCTAAGCTAAAGTGGCTAATGTTGGGCTATAAAGGAACTACAGCTCGGTCACATGACTTCAGGTCACCACCGCTAAGCTAAGGTGGCTAATGTTGGGCTATAAAGAAACTACAGCACGGTCACATGACTTCAGGTCACCACCGCTAAGCTAAAGGAGGCTAATGTTGGTCTATAAAGGAACTACAGCTCGGTCACATGACTTCACGTCACCACCGCTAAGCTAAAGGAGGCTAATGTTGGGCTATAAAGGAACTACAGCTCGGTCACATGACTTCAGGTCACCACCGCTAAGCTAAAGGTGGCTAATGTTGGGCTATAAAGAAACTACAGCACGGTCACATGACTTCAGGTCACCACCGCTAAGCTAAAGGAGGCTAATGTTGGTCTATAAAGGAACTACAGCACGGTCACATGACTTCACGTCACCACCGCTAAGCTAAAGGAGGCTAATGTTGGACTATAAAGGAACTACAGCACGGTCACATGACTTCACGTCACCACCGCTAAGCTAAAGGAGGCTAATGTTGGTCTATAAAGGAACTACAGCTCGGTCACATGACTTCAGGTCACCACCGCTAAGCTAAAGGCGGCTAATGTTGGGCTATAAAGGAACTACAGCACGGTCACATGACTTCAGGTCACCACCGCTAAGCTAAAGGCTGCTAATGTTGGGCTATAAAGGAACTACAGCTCGGTCACATGACTTCACGTCACCACCGCTAAGCTAAAGGTGGCTAATGTTGGGCTATAAAGGAACTACAGCACGGTCACATGACTTCACGTCACCACCGCTAAGCTAAAGGAGGCTAATGTTGGGCTATAAAGGAACTACAGCACGGTCACATGACTTCAGGTCACCACCGCTAAGCTAAAGGCGGCTAATGTTGGGCGTGATGACATTTAGTCATCTCATTTAGACACTTGTTAGCAACCTCCGACTGACGTAGTTTATGTTGTATCTGGGTTCATATGTCTTGTCGTCAATATATTAAATCAGGATAGAGAGACACATTTCCTTTGCATGAAGCTTGGGTTCCGACTTCGAGATGGGCCTCCCTAGAGGATCCCTGTGTCTGCGAGGTTCCGCTATTGTCCTCAAATAACATTTGTTCCTGACTTCAGTCCAGTTGTTAGCGTATTGATTTCTAGCTTGTTTGTTTGAGGAGACGTTGCATTAGGAGATTGAATGAATGTAATTATTCCTGAAAATAAAACAAAGGACAGCAAAAACTCCTTGGACACCACTTAATGTAGAGAACCAGACTAATGTACACTCATTTGTAGTAACCATTGAACCACTTGCAATTGGACTCACCCACGGAAAGTGAGTACAACCTTTAAGAAAGACTGTACTTATAGATTCTCGATCTCAAACTAATATAAACTCTGTAAACAAGACCCCAGTAAACCTGAACTCCTCACTTTGAGCAGAGCCTCCAATGCTTGAGGTTCGGTTTCTGAGGAATGCATCTTTGATTTTTTTAAAGATTACGTTTTTCTGCTGGCTTTATCAGATCAAGCGTTTCTGAAGTGGTCGGGTTGAGATTCTGCTTCTGTTTTCAGAAGGAGGCATTGGGTCGCTGCTAGAAAACAGTGCATTGCTCCTGTAGGTTAGGAGTGAGTCACTGCTCAAAGGAAAGGAGAATCTTGGGGTATTGGTCAAGAGGATTAGATTGAGCAAGAGATCAAGAAACAGGATGGTTCTGAAGAGAATGCCATATTGATACGATCAATATAATCAAAACTAAATTCATTGTAATCAAGTATAATTTGGAATAATGCCGCTGCTGTTATGATATAAAATCAGCAACTGTGAGAAGAAGGAAGACAGGGGTTTCACCGGGGTATTCACCCTGGAAGCACTGTCGAATTGTGTTGCAACTGAAGAGGGCAGTTGAGGTTTAACCAACGACATAAGGAAGTTGACATCCCACCCGTTTGGTTTTGCACAACGTTAGGCAACTCCGCGCCGTCCTCTCCTGATTTACGGTAAGATTGAACGACAGCCACACTCACACTCAGGTAGGGCCACACCTCACTACAGATGCCAGAAATCTACAGGAGCACTTTAACATATTAAGTAAGTTGTCTGCCTTAAAACAGCAGTTAATTGAACCTGGTTCTTCAGAAGTTAGTAGAAGTAAAACCTTGCTGCTCCAGGTGGATCCGAGCCTGGAATAACTTGCATAGACTCAATAGCTTTTGATAGGTCAATTAGTAGAAGTCTGTTTAACAGTTCAATGTGCTGTCGTGGTAAAAAGGGCGGTTTGTATACTTTCTTTGTTGCAGGACTGCAGCGGTCACTCAGTCGGCATGTGTTAACATTCATACTACAAATGAGGGTACGGTCGGTTTGGAGTTTTTTGCATGGGCATTTAAAGATCCACACTCCACTTGAATGCAACTTTAGCCTCTGATAGGGATCCCAAACAGAATCTGTAACAGGGAACAAGATGGGGGAAACCCTATGCTTAACTTCCTGCTAAGAGTACCAACACAACTCTCAGAGCAGTTATACCAAAGGGCTGATAGTAAATGCCCAGTATCCGATGACTGCGCCCTGCACCCCCTCTTCAATCATAAAGCTTACTCACAACACCAATCAAATACCTGTTTAAAAGGTTTTAGGTGATAGACTGCTTTACCATTGCCGGTAACCTCATTGGCTGCGACTTGAAGTGTAAAATAGTTTGTTGTCATTCTGAGAGTTACTGTCGTTTTAAGGTTGGGGAAAACTGCTTCTTAAAGGTAGAGTAGGTAAATGGAGAAACCAGCTAGAATTTGAAAGTACACAACCGAAAGAAATCTGCCTCTTCCTTCAGACTTCCTCACAGAGCCCCTCCTCCAACACACACGAACGCGCACATGACCAATAAGGGCACGAGATAAGTTTGTGCACGAAATGGAAGGCTGACAGGCAGGTAGGCCATCCAGTTATTTGCCGCGGGCCGAGGCAGATAATTGGACGTGCTTTTGACAGCGCTACGGCTTCCACAGATGAAATTTGTATATATTTATTGTCAAAGCATTTCATGTATTCATTGCTATCGGGATGTTAAGAGCATTCCATGGAATATAACAAGTGTTTCTGAAGTGAATTACCTACCCTACCTTTAATAACAGGTTCAGATTAATACATTTAATAAAGTAGAAGCGTAAACGTTTGTTGATAAGTTAGAGTGAGGGATGATAACAATACTCATTAATTGTAGGCAAATTTGCCAATTACCAAAACAAAGTTCATTCTTTTGTGGAGCCGATCGTTTTGCAATTCCTTCACGATTGAAGCTCAGTAAAACTGAACTGAAGGATACTTTATTAACTCCATGAGGGTTAAAATGTTATGTACCGTGGAAATAAAATGAGGTTAAACCAGTTACTGGTGAGCTGATGAGGAGTTGCTGGTGTTGGAATGAGAAACACCTTTGTGTTACAGGTGATCAAAGAGATAAACCAGGAAACAGTTTGTTCCTCTTCCTCACTGCACAGAGACAGACGGACTGAAAAACAGACGATCAGATTCACCTTCAGACCAAACTAACAACTTCCTCTGAGTTCAGCTACAGGAGAGAAAAGTGGAAACTACAACACTGCTGCTTCAACCTACACAGCCAAAACCACAGTGTACATTGTACTCTATAAGAGTACATGTAACACCAGTCTCGGGGTGTATATAGGTCCAAGAGTTTGGTGTTCTCTGAACACTGTCAAAAGAGTAAAATATAAACTCCAAATAAAGAGTTAGATTTGAACACTTTGGGAGTGAAAATATACACTATAACTGGTACTTTTTTGACACTGTTTGAGTGCTTTCCAACACGTGCAGCGTAAACCTAGAACCCTCAGAGAGTTCAAAATGTACTCTTAGTCAGTCTTTCAGTGTCACCGTGCAGAGCTGATTATTCAACACTTTGAGAGAGAAAATGTACTCCATGGTCATTTTTCACACTGTTTCAGTGCTGTTTAGCTGATGTACACCAAACAAACAATGTTGGGGTGAATCATTAACACTTCAGGAAATAAAGTACACATCAGATTCTTGAAAAAATGCGTTTATTTTCAAAAATGTGATTTTGATGTGTTTTAAATATAACATCTAATCACTAGCAACATCAAACAACCCACAAAATACATTGGTCATAGGTGGAGATGTGTGTACATTTGCTCATTAGGCCTCTTTAGCCTTGGGAAACACTTTAGAGATCATCATTCCAAGATCCTGTTACAACAAATGGACAACGTGGAATACCATACACTAGTGCTAATGTGCAAAGTAAACTGACAAATAGTGTTTTGAAAGACTAACAATCACCGAGCAGGATGATCAACATCTAAACGTGTACATGGCAACCAGTTTACATCAATGTTGTAGATGGTGGTCTGCAAAAATGTGTACATACCGTTTAAGGCCTGGTCATAGGAGATCCCAAACACATAATGGGCTTTAAAAAGTTCATCAAAACTGACAGGGAAGACTTGGCCTTGCAGGGAAGGAGCTCACCGTCCAACGCAATGTAGTTCTCATGGAGCTGTTTCTTGTGGTCCCAACTGCTAGGGTTAGGGTTGCCTCCACTGGACCAGAGTACTCCTGAAGGCTGGAGATGACTGTAAGATAACAATAAACACAAATATAACTACACTGTACATCATATTTTGATGGATGGGTCAGACACTGAAAAAAACCTTTGATAGCAAATCAGATCAGCTCGGCCATTACCATGAACAGAAGTCAAATGCAACCTACATTAATGCAGCAGTAATATAAAACCTAAAAGCGTCCCACAAATAGTAAAACACTGACAGGGACAATTTCACTGCACAATGAGTGCTTTTACTTATACTTAAAGTACATTTAGCTGATTATACTCGCATACTTTTACTTAAGTCAGGTTTTAAGTGCAGGCCTTTTACTTATAGTATTTTCACAGGGTGGTATTTGTACTTTTACTCAACTTAAATCATATGAAACTTCCTCCACAACTGGAATTGGTCTATTGCACATGTACAGTACCAAATGTAGTGCGAAGTTAGACTTAACTGTTCACAGCATTATATCAGGCGGGAGGCGAGAGCTTCGAAATCATTCAGTCTACATGAGTAACGTAAATTGGCGGTTGCTAAGCTAACAACTGCTAACGTTAACGGTCTCGTTATTTCAAACGGTGCCTGCAGACTAGAGTTGATTATGGAATGATGACCCGGCACTTCCGTAACGTTACCCCCTGTCGAATGATTGGAAAGAGGAGCAGTTTCCCCCGAGTCAGTGTGAATGAAGCCTAACAATTAACACGGGAGCGGCAGCTAAAATAGCAAAGAAATACATTTTCGTTGTCAGAATAACGTTAATCTGATTGACTACGGCTAACGTTACCACTACAATAACGTCACAAATATTCTACTTGCTAACGTTATCGTTTTTAGTTGTTCAGTTATACAAATTAAAACAAGAAGACAAATATGAATATTCAGAATTATTCACTTGGTGTCTACTTACCTAACGTTACCGTCCTGCGGAGAAATGTTGCCGTGTTCGATCCATGGATGTATAACTCGGTCACGGTCGCGCTTTCCTGGAGAATATTTTCAAAAAGCCGAGGGTCACGAGGCTGCATTAAACCAATGAGAAGGCGCGGCCTATCTGATGACGAATCGAAACCTAAAATCGATGCGGACCAGACAGACTCAATGCAAAGATATACTCTGAGGGAGTCCATCATCCCAGAATAAACACTACACAAAGAAACAACACCAAAGAGAGGTTCTGGTGCACTCTGAGAAGTGTACTTTATGTCCATTCTACTCCAAAGTGTAAACATTTCTACTCTGGTCATCAGTACTCTGGGATTTTAACACTTTGGTATTTGCTGTGTACAGACCCTCCACCCCCTGAAGGTGAGTCTGACTCCAAACATCACTCAAAGAGAATTTCAGTGAAGTCAGTAGAGGAGGGCGAGGGGAGCCATGACTGACTGTACTTCCTGTCTGCTGTGTTTCAGCTTCACTCAGAGACAACATGGCTTCCAGATCAGAGGAAGATCTCTGCTGTCCGGTCTGTCAGGAAGTCTTTAGAGATCCTGTTGTTCTGTCCTGTAGCCACAGCTTCTGTAAAGCCTGTCTGCAGACCTGGTGGAGAGAGAAACCAACACGAGAGTGTCCAGTCTGTAAGAGAAGATCTTCAAGAGCAGAACCTCCCTGTAACCTGGTGTTGAAGAACCTGTGTGAGACCTTCTTAGAGGAGAGAGATCAGAGATCTCCAGAGGCTCTCTGCAGTCTGCACTCTGAGAAACTCAGACTCTTCTGTCTGGAGCATCAGCAGCCAGTGTGTCTCGTCTGCAGAGATTCAAGAACACACACCAACCACAGATCATCATCGATGAAGCTGCTCAGGATCTCAGAGAGGAGCTCCAGAAATCTCTGCAGCCCTTTCAGGAGAAACTGAAGCTCTTTGAAGAAGTTAAAGTGAAGTTTGATCAAACAGCAGGACACATGAAGGTCCAGGCTCAACACACAGAGACGCAGATTAAGGAGCAGTTTAAGAAGCTTCACCAGTTTCTAGAAGAGGAAGAGGAGGACAGGATGGCTGCACTGAGGGAGGAAGAGGAGCAGAAGAGGAGGATGATGGAGGAGAAGATGGAGGCTGTGAGCAGAGAGATAGCAGCTCTTTCACACACATTCAGAGCCACAGAGGAGGAGCTGAGAGCTGAAGACGTCTCCTTCCTGCACAACTACAAGGCTGCAGTGGAGAGGCTGCAGCGCCTCTCCACTGACCATGGCCCCAGCAGCCATGGTTCCGGCCCCAGTTTCGGCCTCAGCAGCCATGGTCCCTGCTTCAGAACCGAACCTTACAGCCATGTTTCCGGCTCCAGAACCGGCCCACACAGCCATGGTCCAGGCCTCTGTTCCGGCCCAAGCAGCCATGGTTCCGGCCCCAGTTTCGGCCCCTGCTGCCATGTTTCTGACAGTTTCGGATCCAGTACTGGCTCTCCGGCCAACGCCAGCTCCCCGTGTCCTGTTGGCGTACCGACCGACTCAAGTCCCGACTCAAGTCCCGACTCAAGTCCCTTCTCTAGTCCCTCCTCTAGTCCCTACTCTAGTCCCTTCCCAAGTCCCTTCTCCAGTCCCTACTCAAGTCCCTACTCAGGTCCCTTCTCAAGTCCCTTCTCTGGTCCCTTCTCTAGTCCCTTCCCAAGTCCCTCCTTTAGTCCCTTCTCTAGTCCCTCCTCTAGTCCCTACTCTCTTCCCAAGTCCCTTCTCAAGTCCCTTCTCAAGTCCCCTCTCGAGTCCCCTCTCGAGTCTCCTCTCGAGTTCCCTCTCAAGTTCCTTCTCAAGTCCCCTCTCGAGTCTCTTCTCGAGTTCCCTCTCGAGTTCCCTCTCGAGTCTCTTCTCGAGTTCCCTCTCAAGTTCCCTTTCAAGTCACCTCTCGAGTTCCCTCTCAAGTCCCCTCTCAAGCCCTCTCTCAAGTCCCCTCTCAAGCCCTCTCTCAAGTCCCTTCTCGAGTCCCCTCTCGAGTCCCATCTCAAGTCCCTTCTCCAGTCCCTACTCAAGTCCCTTCTCTAGTCCCTACTCAAGTTCCCTCTCTAGTCCCCTTTCAAGTCATCTCTCGAGTCCCCTCTCAAGTCCCTTCTCAAGTACCCTCTCAAGTCCCTTCTCAAGTCCCCTCTCGAGTCCCTTTCCAAGTCCCTTCTCAAGTTCCCTCTCGAGTCTCCTCTCGAGTTCCCTCTTGAGTCTTCTCTCAAGTTCCCTCTGAAGTTCCCTCTCGAGTCCCCTTTCAAGTCCCCTTTCAAGTCACTTCTCGAGTTCCCTCTCAAGTCCCCTCTCCAGTTCCCTCTCAAGTCCCCTCTCGAGTCCCCTCTCAAGTCCCCTCTCGAGTCCCTTTCCAAGTCCCTTCTCAAGTCCCCTCTCGAGTCTCTTCTCGAGTTCCCTCTCGAGTCCCCTCTCAAGTTCCCTCTCGAGTCTCCTCTTGAGTCCCCTCTCAAGTCCCCTCTCGAGTCTCCTCTCGAGTTCCCTCTCAAGTTCCTTCTCCAGTCCCCTCTCGAGTCTCCTCTCGAGTTCCCTCTCAAGTCCCCTCTCGAGTCTCCTCTCGAGTTCCCTCTCAAGTCACCTCTCAAGTCTCCTCTCGAGTTCCCTCTCGAGTTTCTTCTCGAGTTCCGTCTCAAGTCCCCTTTCAAGTCACCTCTCGAGTCCACTCTCAAGTCCCTACCCAATGTCCTGTCCCGTTGGGGTTCCGCCAACTACTCTTCTGCCGGGGGTCCTGCCAACTCCATGTCCTGTCCCGTTGGGGGTTCTGCCGACTACTCTTCTGCCGGGGGTCCTGCCAACCCTATGTCCTTGCCGTTGGAGGTCCCGCCGACTACTCTTCTGCCGGGGGTCCTGCCAACCCTATGTCCTGTGCCGTTGGGGGTCCAGCCGACACCTGTTTCGTCGGAGGTCCTGCCAACTCCATGTCCTGTCCCGTTGGGGGTCCCGCCGACTACTCTTCTGCTGGGGGTCCTGCCAATCCTATGTCCTATGCCGTTGGAGGTCCCGCCGACTACTCTTCTGCCGGGGGTCCTGCCAACTCCATGTCCTGTCCCGTTGGGGGTCCCGCCGACTACTCTTCTGCTGGGGGTCCTGCCAATCCTATGTCCTGTGCCATTGGAGGTCCCGCCGACTACTCTTCTGCCGGGGGTCCTGCCAACTCAATGTCCTGTCCCGTTGGGGGTTCTGCCGACTCCTCTGCCGGGGGTCCTGCCAACTCCATGTCCTATCCCGTTGGGGGTTCCGCCGACTACTCTTCCACCGGGGGTCCTGCCGACTCTGTGTCCTGTCCTGTTGGAGGTTCCGCCAACACCTGTTCCACCGGGGGTCCTGCCAACTCTGTGTCCTGTTCCGTTGGGGGTACAGTCGACACCAGCCCTTGCTCCATCCGGGGTCCCATTGACACCAGCCCATGTCATGTCCAGGATCCCGTCTACGCCTGTCCCGTCGGCTCCGGTTCCTGTCCGGCCGGCACCGGGTCCTGCCCGGCCTCCTGAGCTGTCCCGGCAGCGCCTTCCTGCCCGTCCTCCGGAGCTGTCCCGTCACCGCCTTCTTGTTCGCCCTCGAGCCCGGCCCCCTGAGTCCCCCAGCCGCGGCCATCGCCCTCGGGCCCGGCCCCCTGACTCTTCCAGCCGCGGCCTTCGCCCTCGGGCCCGGCCCCCTGACTCTTCAAGCCGCTGCCTTCCCCCTCATGCCCGGCCCCCTGAGTTCGCCCGCTGTGGCCTTCGCCCCTTTTTGAACTCTGCCTTGCCCCCGGGCCGTCCGCCCGAATCCCCCTTCTCGGCCTCTGCCTTGCCCCCGGGCTGTCCGCCCGAGTCCCTCCTCCGGTCCCCCTCCACCCACCCTGCTGGATGTTTTGGACTTTGTTTTTTTTTAGGGATGTCTGGGATCCGTCCCTTGAGGGGGGGGTAATGTCACAATCTGTCTGTGTTGTGTTTTGTCTTGTCTTTTTCTGTCTTTGGTTTCCTGTTTTATTTTGAAAAGTGTTCCCCCCCCTGTCTTACCTGTTGCTTTCTGTCTGTTTTCCCTCCTACCTGATTACCCGATTGTGTTCACCTGGTGCCCCTGTGTTTCTCCTCCCTCCTCACCTGTGTCTTGTTTGTGTGATTAGTCTTGTGTGTATTTAAGTTCTGTTTTTTCTGTCTGTCATTGTTGGATCATTGTTTGTCTTTGACTGTGTCACGGGGTAGTGTTCTGGTTTTTGACAGTTTTGCCGTGGAATAAAGGATTTTTCTTTGACATCTGCATTTGGGTCCTGCCTGCTTCACTCAACCCTAACAACTATTTTGTGTTTATACCTTCATGTGTTCATAGTCTTCTCCCAGTATGATGGTACCGTTAATGCTCCATATCGGTTATTTGTCTGGTATTTTACATATTTAAAATCATTTTGTTCACGTAGTCTAATAAAGTCTGCAGAATGATCCGTGATCAGATCCTGTCTGCAGTGAACCAGAGGATAAACAGGGGACTGGGTTTCTTTGATACCAAAGAAAAGCATGAGTTCATCATTGCTAGAATCCCCGATTACTCTGTCATCAAACTGAAGTCATTAAAGTGAGCAAACAGTCTCTAAATTTGACAGATGTGGTCACTGAATACAAATAACTCAAAATGTGTTTAAATAAGGAGTAGCTTTATCAGGTGAGGCTTACAGGCTTTTCTTGATGAGCGGAACTTCAGTGCAGGGAATTGAAATAACATTTTGATTATGCACAAGTACCCTTTTAACACCTAAGCTGTCAGAGAGTTAGGTGTTTTGATGAAGAGCTGGGATCCTGGCCAGAGGCAGAGATTTAGATCGTCCCCGGTAACTAAGCCGGTCCACAGGGAGAAACCTGTCCATCTAAACTCCTTCGAAAAGCTCTCGGCCTCTGAGCTTCCTCACCGGGAATCAGAGATTATTACTGACTTATTTATGCAGGACACGGGTTTGTATTTCAGCGCTGTATGTAGCATGAAGCTGAGCACAACAGTCATCCCACAATGTGTAAAATAGAGTGGAAACACACAGAGCTTTGGTGGTGGCTTCACTGAGAAAACTAACTGAGAAATGTTTATATCGAGGCACTGAAGGTTTATTGTTTTCAGGGAACAGTTAATCAAACATTGTCTGCTGTTCTAATTCCACATTGGTTTAGTTTTTTTAGATAATTCAACTTCAGGTTTCACTTTACGCTGACGACACGCTGCTGTACTTCCCCAAAACACAGTCAAAAGTTCCTATTGTTTAAATGTCTTCTCACTGGTACTAAGACTCTCCCTTCAACTGGTAACCAGTGAAACATATCCTTGATGTTATGAGCCTTTAATCAGAATACTAAAAAGTAAAAATGTGCACATTGTACCAGACCACACTTCATGTCTTTATATTATCAATGCAATCATTTATTATATATTGATTAACATGTCATGTTGTTGTTTATAGTTGATACCAATGTCATTGTTTTCAATGTATTTTAAATTTCTCCGTCAAACTTTTTCAAGTATTCTGGGACAAAAGGTGGAATGATGTTTTTGGAATTGTAACCAACCTGTTATTAAATGAATAAAAAAGCATAAACTACTTAAAGCAAACCAACGCTGTCTTAACCCTCATGTTGTGTTCGAGTCTCCCGTAACCCGTTTCAAGTTCAAATTATATAATAACTACGCTCTAGTTTTTTTTATCGGAACAAGGCTTCATGATATCCTCCACATATAAACACTACAAAACTGATTTTGACAATAATGCCAAGTCTGAAGGTCTCTAAAAAAAAAAGTGTATAATTTGGTGTTGGGGTCTGGGGAGACCCAGCAGAACGGTTTTGGGTGACTCGAGGTCAAATTTGGCCCAATCAAGATTCATCTTTGACTTTAGACACCCCAGCCCCCCCCACTTCATCAACTGTAACAATAATTGTTCGCAACATGCACAAGCAAAAGCTTTTGAATAAACTGTTATTGAGTGAAAACAGGCCAGAATCGAACTATTTAGATTATCTATATGTGATGACTTTATCCAAAGTAAAATAAACACGTCAACAATGTTTTAATAATGACTCTCACCGCCTGAGTGTAACACAGGTCCACAGTGCATGGCTAACCATAGGGGGATAAATATTAACTCATATTTACAAGAGCCATGAATTTGGTGACAGCTAGTTAGATTTCTAAAATTATATGCAAATGTTATCTAGCTTGATTTACAGATAGATAGATAACTTTGAAATGAAATCTCAAAATTCCAATATTCTGACTTTTTTTAAATCTAAAATGTCAAACTTTTTCACCAAATTCTGACTTGTCTCTGAAAAATTCTGACTTTTACCTGAAAAAGCCTGACTTTTTTCAAAATTCTGACTTTTTTAAAAATTCTGACTTTTTCTCAAAATTCTGACTTTTTTCTCAAAATTTTGAATTTCTGACTTTTTTCAAAAAATGTCAGAATACTTACTTTTTCTCCAAATATAAAAATTCTGACTTTTACAAAAAATCCAAAAATTCTGACTTCTTTCCTTAAATCGACCTTTGTCTTCTGTCAGTGAGAGTTATTCTAAAGTGTTTACATGCTGCTAGTGCTAACAGGAAGACATAAGGGTTTAAACATGAAGTGGGAATAAGGTGAAAGAACAATATAGTTTTAGCCTTTGGTGAAAATGAGCTAATTCCAGGAGTTTTCCTAACCTGTTGTAAAGCAAACACAGAGTCTCGTAACACCTGGGGATTGCAGCTGTTGGCCTTTATTAAATCTGCACGCTGTAATTGTTTCATCAGGACCAAATAGCTGAAGAGAATGAACACCGCCCGGGGTCAGAGCAATCAGATAATAGGAAATATGTCGCTCTCTTAATGCAACATTTTACCCAACCACATGCACATTAAATTCCATCTGGATTGCTAAACAAGAACATCACAACTGCCTGTTTTCATCTGTGTGATTTCACTACATCATTGAGTTTCATATCAAGGCCTCCCTGCGCAGCGACGGGATGAGATTATTTTCTCGTGGCTCGTGTGGAAGCCTGCAGGCTGATAAACGGGGACTCGACAGTGATCTTCCCCCATAATGAGAGACGCAGCAACGCTCTGCTTGACATAGATTTCTGCTATATTGTGATTTTGTTGATTTGAAATAGCAGCGTGTGTGTGCGCTGGTTTTTGTACTGAGGGAAACAGATATGTGTTGTCATAATCAGATTTTGAGAGGCTGATAATGGAACGAGACTCACAGAATTCAGCTCCTTAAAGGGCCCATGTCATGCTTTTCCAGTTATTACCCGTCACCTTGTGTGTTATGAAGGTTTTTATGCATGTAAACGGTCTGCAGAGTCACAAACCCTCAAAGTACACCCTGTAGCGAGTGAAACTCTAACATAAAAAATACCTCCCCAAAACGCCTCGTTGGAGATTTCTCAGTTTCTTCCGGGTACGAGCCGACGTCAGCTCGTACCCGGAAGAGCTATGGCCACACCCAGCGGCGCTGGCCGCACCCTCTGCCAGCCTAACATTTACTGTTGGAAGCAGTACATGCGGTACCCGGAACCAAACGGACCAATCCGTGGAGCCGTTACGTTACGTCCGCGGAGCCGTTACGTTAAGCCCCCGCTGATTGGTCCAAATTGACCAATCCACGGACTTCCTCACACACACACTCAGTGCAGGCAGCTCTGCTGATTTCTCCTCCCTGGCTGCAGGCTGATAACAGACAGTTGGGATCGCGGTGAAATTCTCTCTGCAGACCCATTCTCACAGCGTTTATCAACCTTTTTCTTACTCAATATCAAGCCACACTTATTGTCTTTACTTCGGCTGTGAGTTTGTGTGTGCCCAGGATGAGTTTGGCTGTGTTTCGCTGTGTATCGCTAAACAAGGAAACCTCCACGGAGCTCAGCGCGATTCACAACGTCGCGACCAATCAGAGCACACTGGGCTCACAGGGAGGGGGGGGGGGGCTGGAGCTATTGGAGCTCCAACGAGCCATTAAAGGCAAGAGTGAAATTCAGTGAATACATGTATAGTTTACAGAGATGCTGTATGAGAAACCAATGTGAGTTTGGAAAATTGCACAATATAAATCTATTCTTGTAGACCTCAACAATGGAATTATGATCAGTGGAAATGGCCATGACATGGGACCTTTAAAGACTCATTCCGCTAACACTTGAAATGTCTTCACTGAATTCCTGATCATTGCTAATTCTTTTCTCACAAACATCAACAACAGACAACATGGTTTACAAAACAGTTGCCAGGATGAGGACCAGGACCTTTAAATCTGAGGTCCCTGGTTCTCAGCAGGAAACCAATGGACTGTCTTCATCCTACCCTCATCATAAAGGGGGGGGTCAGGACCTAAAGAACCAGATCTACCACCTTCATCCTACCCTCATCATAAAGGTGGGTCAGGACCTAAAGAACCAGATCTACCATCTTCATCCTACCCTCATCATAAAGGGGGTGTCAGGACCTAAAGAACCAGATCTACCATCTTCATCCTACCCTCATCATAAAGGGGGTCAGGACCTAAAGAACCAGATCTACCATCTTCATCCTACCCTCATCATAAAGGGGGTCAGGACCTAAAGAACCAGATCTACCATCTTCATCCTACCCTCATCATAAAGGGGGGGGGGGGAGCAGGACCTAAAGAACCAGATCTACCATCTTCATCCTACCCTCATCATAAAGGGGGGTCAGGACCTAAAGAACTAAATCTACCTTCTTCATCCTACCCTCATTCATCCATCTTCCACTCACTCATCCACCCTGACGTACCCTTCACCCATTCACACCATTGTGTACCTTGTACGGAGACTTTGAGAGCCTTGAAAGGCACCTTTATAAATAAAATGTATTATTATTCGTATTATTCATCCGGTGGTTCTTACCTTTTCTGCAGACTGCGCCGTGCCGAAGAAGATGGGGATGAAGGCCAGCCACACGATGCAGGTGGTGTACATGGTGAACCCGATGGGCTTGGCCTCGTTAAAGTTCTCCGGGACCCCGCGGGTCTTTATAGCGTAAACAGTACACGTCACCATCAATAGGATACTGTAACCCAACGAGCAGATGATCTGGAGATCCGTGATGTCACACTTCAACACGCCGCGAGCCTTAAACGGGTTGAAGGTCTTCTGCTCCTCGTAGTCTATGATGGTGTTGGGCGGATCCACTATGAACCAGATGAAAACCCCCATCAGCTGCACAGAGATGAGGATGGAGGTGATGGCCAGCTGCGAGGTGGGGCTGATCAGCCGGGGCGCCGTCACTGACTTCTTGCCTTGCTCAAAGATCCGGTATATACGGTTGGTTTTGGTGAGGAGGGCGGCGTAACTGATGCACATACCCAGCCCCAGGAAGATCCGTCTGAACGAACACACGCCCACGTCCGGCTTGGCGATCATGAGGAAGGTGATGATGTAACACAGGAAGATCCCCGTGAGCAGGACGTAGCTCAGCTCTCTGCCGGACGCACGGACGATCGGTGTGTCGTTGTACCGGACGAACGTGGCCATGACGAGGATGGTGGCGGTGATGCCGATCATGGCGAGTAACACGGGGATCACGGCCCAGGGGGAGCTCCACTCCAGCTTGGTGATGGGGATGGGCTGGCAGGCGGTGCGGTTGGCGTTGGGCCTCATGTTGTAGGAGCACAGCTTGCAGGTGAACTCGTCGTATTGGTACTGGTATCCGTCGCAGGGCTCGCAGTGCCAGCAGCACGGCATGCCCTTCACCACCTTCTTCCTCTCGCCCGTCTTACAGGGGAGGCTGCAGACGGAGCTGGGGATGTCCTGCTCCCCCCGAGGCCACTGCATGTCCTCCATCTGCAGACACAACACGAGGGACGTTACATCAAAGATTCACAAGATTATTCCCAAGACTAAAACCACCAGACTCAGGGACAGTTTCATCCCACAGGCAGAGACCGCTAAACGCCTGAACTCTGTTAAGTGCCTCGATAAACATTCATCTGTTTGTCATCTTGCAATTTACTTATTTATCTGAATAGGAAAAACGTGGATTAAAGTTAAGCATTATGAAAAACCTTCCACACTTCATTTTCTGACAGGTTATGTTTAAATTTGCTAATGAGGCCACTGCATGTCCTCCATCTGCAGAGACAACACGAGGACGGTTACATCAGAGATTCACAAGATATTAAAGGTCTCCTATTATACTATTTTTCTATATTTAACTTTACGAGGTAAAGTTAAATATCTTGAAACGTGTTATTTCTTAGGAAGAAAATGTAATTATACATGAACGTATTATTAATATTAAAAGGAAAGTAAGCATAAAAAAAAACCTTCCACACTTCATTACTAGGATTAACATGTTTATTGGTACCACTTTACAATAAGACTACCCTTATAAAGGGTTTACGAATAGTTTGTAATTCATTTATTAATTAGGTTGTGAACACTTTATAGATCATTAATAAGCTTTTATAAGACATGAGATAAACAGGGCGACTGACCGGTGGCTTGCCAAATAGTGAGCCCACATTTATCTCTACTGCTAAGCCTTATATTGGCTACTTAGCTTACTTCGTCTTCTTCACCAGCATCCTTGGTGTCTGTTGCTCACTGAGTTGATTCTCGCTAGGTAGCCAATATAAGGCTTAGTCATCTTGCCAAATAGTGAGCCTGTGTTGATGAATGGAAACTCTGTTAGAACTGGATTATAAATGGTTCTTAATGATTAATAAAGTGTTTACAACCTAATTCATAACCTAATTATAAACCCTTTATGAATCCTTTATAAGGGTAGTCTTATTGTAAAGTGGTACCTGTTTATTTTATATTACAAGTTTTCTGACAGATTATGTCTAAATATGCTAACGAGAGGCTTTTGTGTTGCTAACTGTTGGTGAGTTTAGGAGAAATCTGCAGACAAAAATAAATGTGGATTTAGATTTTTTTATTTCCAATAATCTGAAGTAATACATGTTGTTGAATCTGAATATAGATGCATGATAACACATGTTATAGTCCGTAATGTCTTGCATTAAAATTGCATTCTCTGTATCTTGAACCCTCAGTGAAGGGAAGCAGGTTTTATTTGACTCTAATATGGAGCGTGGATTCCTCTCACACTGTAAAACCTCACGGTGGAAGCAGCTTTAGTTAATGGTGATAAATTAGCTGTGAGCTACTGGTTCCTCAGGTTTCTCCTGCCGTTAAACAAGAGCTTCTGGTCTCTTCCTGAAGCAAAATGTCTCATTGATCTGACAGCTTGGCTGCTGCTAATGAGTAATGAATACTCTATTAGAGCCACATCAATACAGATAAATCCCACATGGATCATAGCTCTGAGGTCTTAGTTATCTGGGATTCCCCCTCAGTACAGCAGATCGCTCTGAAGCTGGAGAATCGCTGCTCATCGTTGAACCAAATCAAGGTCTATCTACTCCGTGTTTTCAATGAGAGCTGCCGGTCTGCTTGAAGAAACACGTCAACATGTTTTTATAATGACTCTCACTGCTGAACACCGGTCCACACTGTCTGACCAGAGGGGGTTACATAATAATAATCATTTCATTTATGAGAGCCACAAATTAGTGGAAAGCTAACAGTTGATAGCCAACATTTGATGGCTAACCAGCACACTGACAGGTTAACTGGTTTCTGGTTAACTTGTTTTCCAAATGTCAGCACTGTGGACCCCTTTCTTCTGGCAGTGAGAGTTATTATAAACATGAGCTTTAGACTGCAGCCTAACCGGCCCATATGTTCTGACTTTTTTACCAACATTTTGACTTTTTCTGAAAATTCCTTTTGATTTTGTTGACTTTTTTCCAAAATGTCTGAATTTTTCTGAAAATCTTAAAATTCCTACTTTTTTTCTTAACATTCTGACTTAATTCTCATGCTGCGTTCACACCGGACGCGATGCGAATATTCGCATCGCTCCAATCGCTCAAGTTTCACCGCGGCTTGCAGTTTCACCGCGGCCCCCTTCAATCGCCTCAATCACGTGATTTGCGCCGCGTCCACCGCTTCATGCGCGCCGTCGGAGCGAATTTGCGTCTGTCCGCATCTCTGCATTGACTTTACATGTAATCGCGCCGCCCCCAAAAATCGCATCTCGTCTGGTGTGAACGCAGCATCACAATCACAAAGTGTGGAATTTTTTTTTTAACTGAATATTTTTACTTTTCGCAAAAATTCTGTTTGTTTCTCAAAATCGTAAAAAATCCAAAATCTCAAAAGTTTGAATTTTATCAGAATTCTGACTTTTTCTGTACATTTTGACTTTTTTTCAGAAAATCTCAAAATTCTGAACTTTTACTCAAAGTCTCAAAATTCTGACTATTTCTCAAAATCATGACTTTTTTCTCAAAATTATACGTTTTTTTCTCTAAATTCAGACAACATTTTGACTTTTTTCCCAAAAAATAAACATTTTGACTTTTTTCTCAAACTTGAGGTTTTTATCTGGCAATTCTGACTTTTCTTTTTTAAATCGTCCTTTGTCTTCTGGCAGTGAGAGTTATTACAAACTGTCCACATGAGCTTTCGTCTAATAACTTTGAAAATGATATCATGTCACTTTAAAACACATTTCGAAATACCTTATTTGAGAACTTTACTGACTAGTTTCTTAACAGATTAAGATTTTACAGATACCAATTATACATCTATTAGATGTTCTGAACAAGTATTGCCAATCGATACTAGGTCAGAAAATATTGCCCGATTTAACGCGACGTCCGGTCTTCTTTCCAAATAGATAAACAGATAACGTGTCTCTGCACCTCTTCTGATTTGTACTTTAGGATGTTAAACCCTTCTAATAGCTGCATATAAACACTGCCACACTACGAGAAAGCAATAAATAAGAGCTGAAGTGCACAAAGACTCTTCAATAAATCACCAGAACCGGCCCGGCGATGGTCAGAAAACGGTTCCGGTGTTTTGCTGCTGATGCTCTGGCAGATAGCCACTCTCTGTTTAAAGAGATTTAAAGGCACTTGGAGGGATTTCAAATGCTTCTGTGACCCAGAGCCGATCAATTACAGCGCAGTAAGGACATCTTCAAACAGATTATCCACAAAGGCCAATCCTCCATCACTCTGTGGTTCCAGCAGCCCGGAGAAAAACATAAAAAACTGCTGCTGGATGTTATCGCCTCCCACCATCATCCAGACTCTCCCTGGGGACGATATCTTGGGATCGTCGGGGATAAAAAGCTGCATCCATCGAGCAGCCGGAGGTCATATTGCTGAGATTCAGCAGCACGACAAGAAGGAACACTGCAAACAGACCCTTTAACCAGAGAGGGTAAAAGTAAACACATCCTTTACTCAGGTAGAAGTACAGATACTCGTGTTTAAAAATACTCTGGTGAAAGTAGAAGTACTGACTAAACTTCTTTACTCAAGTCAAAGTAAAGAGGCTTTGAAATGTCCTTCAGTAAAAAGTACCCATAACTAGCAGCTGTTTTAAAGAGTACCTGACCTCCCTTTATATTAATAGAACAATAATGTCATTGTTAGCTAATGAATGTTTCCATGCTGAACAACGGCAACATGACAACGTTTTCATTGGTCCCTCTTCTTTAGAGAAGACCAGGAAATGATGGATACACGGATCGTGTTCAAATCAATAGGCACGCAATGACTCTAAATAATAATGATCACGCCACCAAACACACATTCAGACTAAAGGAACCAGCCTGTTTGGAACATGTAAGAAGTAGAAAGTACAGGTATTTGGGTTCAACATGTAAGAAGTAGAAAGTACAGGTATTTGGGTTCAACATGGAAGAAGTAGAAAGTTCAGGTATTTGGGTTCAAAATGTAAGAAGTAGAAAGTACAGGTATTTGGGTTCAACATGTAAGAAGTAGAAAGTACAGGTATTTGGGTTCAACATGTAAGAAGTAGAAAGTACAGGTATTTGTGTTCAAAATGTAAGAAGTCAAAGTAAAAAGTCGTCAGAAAATTAAGTAGTGGAGTAAAGTACTGATACCAGAAACATGTACTTAAGTACAGTAACAAAGTATTTGTACTCCACTACTTCCAACCTCTGACTTTAACCCTCTAACAAAACTCAGATAAATATCCTCCCTCCTACACATCGTCCTCTTTTCCATTACAGTTTCTGATCAGATTCATCAGCTTCCTCACATCCATCACTCCCACACCTTCTCCGCTTCAAACTGGACCTTTTATTGTTCGGTTTGTAGTAAAAGAAGTTAACAGTATTCATTTTACATCCTGTTTTAGGCTCATCTTATTCTGTTTTACATGAATATAGTTTACCACTCCTGCGTCATGGGCTTATTGAACACCTCCAGCATTGTCTTGCACTTTTTTATTTCTATTCTGTTTCTTTTAGCACTATTTTTATTGTTTAATGTCTTATATGTTGCATTGGTGAAGGATGCCTGGACTTTTCCATGATATTTTTCATTGCCATTAATAAACTTTAGCTACCGTGCATGAGTCCTATCTACAACTGAACATATCTATAACCAAAGATAAAAGAGATTTTAGAAGACTTCCTCCCAAACATGAAGGCTTATCCATCAAGAAACTAAGGTGGCCATAAGGTGCAAACAACGACGCACTGCAGCTTCAGAAAGGATGCAGATACCCAAAAACCCAAATGTTCCACATGAAGAAACATCTTCAGCAACTTGACAACACATGCAGCATTTAGAGAACATTCAGCAACTTGAGGAGACATGCAGCGTTTAGAGAACATTCAGCAACTTGAGGAGACATACAGCGTTTAGAGAACATTCAGCAACTTGAGGAGACATACAGCGTTTAGAGAACATTCAGCAACTTG
The DNA here is from genome assembly GCA_031216635.1 of Dissostichus eleginoides. NCBI lineage: Eukaryota > Metazoa > Chordata > Actinopteri > Perciformes > Nototheniidae > Dissostichus > Dissostichus eleginoides. Next base: position 768,383 of record CM062265.1, on the reverse strand, counting down.
AGGAGACATGCAGCATTTAGAGAACATTCAGCAGCTTGAGGAGACATGCAGCGTTTAGAGAACATTCAGCAACTTGAGGAGACATGCAGCATCTAGAGAACATTCAGCAACTTGAGGAGACATGCAGCATCTAGAGAACATTCAGCAACTTGAGGAGACATGCAGCATCTAGAGAACATTCAGCAACTTGAGGAGACATGCAGCATTTAGAGGACATTCAGCAACTTGAGGAGACATGCAGCATTTAGAGAACATTCAGCAACTTGAGGAGACATGCAGCATCTAGAGAACATTCAGCAACTTGAGGAGACATGCAGCATCTAGAGAACATTCAGCAACTTGAGGAGACATGCAGCATCTAGAGAACATTCAGCAACTTGAGGAGACATGCAGCATCTAGAGAACATTCAGCAACTTGAGGAGACATGCAGCATTTAGAGAACATTCAGCAACTTGAGGAGACATGCAGCGTTTAGAGAACATTCAGCAACTTGAGGAGACATGCAGCATCTAGAGAACATTCAGCAGCTTGAGGAGACATGCAGCGTTTAGAGAACATTCAGCAACTTGAGGAGACATGCAGCATCTAGAGAACATTCAGCAACTTGAGGAGACATGCAGCATCTAGAGAACATTCAGCAACTTGAGGAGACATGCAGCATCTAGAGAACATTCAGCAACTTGAGGAGACATGCAGCATTTAGAGAACATTCAGCAACTTGAGGAGACATACAGCGTTTAGAGAACATTCAGCAACTTGAGGAGACATGCAGCATCTAGAGAACATTCAGCAACTTGAGGAGACATGCAGCATCTAGAGAACATTCAGCAACTTGAGGAGACATGCAGCATTTAGAGAACATTCAGCAACTTGAGGAGACATGCAGCGTTTAGAGAACATTCAGCAACTTGAGGAGACATGCAGCGTTTACTAAAAGCTGCAGAAACCAAACGCTGCCAATACAAAACGCTGAAGAAGCTCAAAACACAACGGAGACCAGGGGACACTAAAGAGTGACGCACACAGCTGGAGACCAGGGGACAATAAAGAGTGACGCACACAGCTGGAGACCAGGGGACACTAAAGAGTGACGCACACAGCTAAGACGGAGCGCTTGGTGAAGTTCAGGATTATAAAGGTGAACCACTGTCTCCGTCGCTTCCTTGTGAATCCTCTCTCAGTGTGAACTGGACTGAGAGAGAGGATTAAAGATGATCCTCGGCTCAGTGTCATGATCCCGACACACGAGGTGAACCTTTCTTTATTTCAGCTGTTAAATGTGTCCTGCTGTGACTCAGGACTATTTAAAAGGAAATAATAAAAGCTTTGTGTACATCTTTCCACCACAGGTTAGGCGACCTTTGTTCTCTCTCTGTGATGAAACATCTGAGCACCCTCTTCAAAGAAAAGGTAAGAAAAGGGAATTTAAATAATGACATCCCTTCAGGTCCCAGGGTACTACGGGGCGGCACGATATTAAAAATATCTGCAGAGTCACACAAACACAATTCCTCTCACACAGTTCATTTAGTCTCTATAAGGACGGACCATGCATCTTTATCAACAGCAACACAGTTGAAACTAAAGCGTTTGTATCTCAGAGTTCACAGGGGCTCTCTGCAGAAACACTGACCGATGATGTCTCTGCAAACAAAAGCTCCTTTAAGAAAACTGCAATTTAAAACAAATGAGGTTTCGAGTATTTTCACAGATCATGTGTTTCTACTCTGCAAGAAAATAATGTCTGAGTCACAACAGATGGTGTGTGTGTGTGTGTGTGTGTGTGTGTGTGTGTGTGAGAGTGTGTGTGTGTGATCTGTCAGGGTTTATCTGGTCATGTTCATACGCATGTTACAAATTCATATCTTCACTCTCATAGTTTGATAATCACTGATTATTTTATTTTCCGTAACAATTGAAACGGAAATCAAACCGTGTCAGCAGTTCAGAGGGTTTGGTTTTTATCACTTTTTATAAGCACTTTTTATTGTGGCATCAAAAAAATAAGAAAGTAATTCTGAGAAAACATTGATAAATCACCAAAAGTGTTTAATATTCAAATTAAATAAATTATGAAAATTAAAATACAAAAGAATAATGAACAAAATAAAAGTATAAAGAAAAGATTAAAATATTTAAAAATACAACTGCTGATTAAAGAAAACACAACAAATGATTATTTAGCACGATCTCTTGATTAAAAAGTTATTAAAAACGTCAATGATTCCTTCTGAAAAACAGATGATAATTGAGGCACTGTTTTTAATCTAGAGTATAACAAAGTGCATATTTTCACAGCTGATATTCAGTGTGCAGGGCTGACACACACACATATTGATTTCTGACTCTCAGTGCATTTCTTTCTTCTGTATCTGCAGCGAGCCTCGTCACAGCAAGGATAACACGATTACTGACGACAGGAGGAATTACAAGCGATTAGAAAATCCCACTCAATGTTGAATAATGTTGTCAATATAACCAGCGTTGTGTCGGCATTGATAGCAGTGGCTGTCTTGTTGCTTTTCTTTCACCTCAATCTGCCCGGCAACAGGGTTACGTGGTGAGTCTTATTCAGAAAAAATAACATGGGCGTCTATGGGCGAGATAGCTGGAGTTTTTGTCACTCAAGGGCACTTTTAAGGCCAGATTTGTACATCAATTTGATATAATGATGGGCATCGAGAACACGCTGACTAATTCTGCTGCTGAAATCATCCAAAGTTATGTGAAAAGAGTGCATTTTATAAGATTTAAAGCAGGTTTAGGATCTTTCTCTGAGGAGATTTTAAAGCCCCTCTACACTCTAACTGATGACGTCATCACTCTGAACATTCCCTCACATACACACCCATTATAACATCTGAAACGCTATGAAAATTCAACAAACTTAAATTGGAATTTTAGGAAAACCGTTCCATCTATCAAAAAACCCTTTGAGTTTAATAAAGCTCAGAGTCCGCAGAGCTGTTTAAAACTGTAATCTATGTTCCACGTTAAAGTATGGCGAAGCAGTGTGGCCTCAAAGTTGGGTGAATTTGAGCTCACGTCGATTTCCGATTCATTCCTATGTATTCCGTTTTTTTAGATTTGCATGAAAGCAGCTGGGCGAATCTCTTAGAAAAGTGTTAGCACAACAGTCCCGATCATTGTGGAAGTTTTGATGTGTTTATGTCGTAGCAACGCTTCGGGACTAGTAGCGGTCCAAACTTTTAACTTGCAGATGATAATTCAGATGAAGATGTATGCAGGATTATAATCTGTGTGCAACAGCTCGCAGAGGATTAGCACTAGATGTCAAGAGGTGCAAAAACACTGCCTGTCATATAATGAAACTGTGACCAGTACCAACCTCTATATCCGTATATTATACCGTGTGTGCAGGTTAAACACAGCTCTAAAGGGATTGTGCTGAGTCATGATCAGAAACCGCCATTTTCTAAATGAATCTGGTAATCCTGTATCATGGATATGAACGATTTAATCCCCGAATATAAACTGCACATAACAAACATTAATCTCAGAGAAAGAGAAAACAGGCACCAGAGTTAAATACTGAGACTCTGCAGGTAGAAACACACGCTAATACTGATGCTAACAATACAAATACAGAGTCTAAAAATATGAATACAATAATCAGAAATGTGTTGACAGGTCTATCAGTGTTTTCTGCAGACGTGTTGAGCCAATACTAGTAAGAAGAAGCCATTGAGAAGTAAATATGTTAAGTGTGTCTGTATTTGCATCGCAGAAAAGTATTTAAACATAGCTAAAGTTAAACATAAGATATACATTTTTTTTAGGAACAAGGTATTTGCGGTAGGAGAGCACTCATTCAGTGGAAAAATTACTTTAAACAGTCCCACTGCAGTAAAATTAAGTCCTTTTGATAGGTAGACATTCATCCAGGGTGCTTCGACATTTTATTTTAGAAAACTAGCAATATTTAAATGAATATCATGGTAAAAGACACTTAAAGTACAATTTCTAAAGTATTTATTTAAACAAAATTACCAGAAACAGAAGTCCTCATATGGTCAAAGAAGAATCATAGTCCCTGGTTAGCAATGCAGACATGTATGTGTGTGTATCTATGTGTGTGATAGATAGGTAGAAATCCATAATTTCCCTCTTTGATAGGTAGATATCGTGCAAGGCTGCTTGACATTTTGTTTTTAAGAATATATAAAGGAATGTTTATGGTAAAAGACCTTTTATAAACTGACCAGAAACAAAAGTCCTCTTATGGTCAGAGTAAAATCACAGTCCACTGTTAGCCATGTAGACGTGTATGTGTGTGTCTGTTTGTGGTAGATAAGCATTTACAAAACATTTAAAAGCACATCTTAAGTAATATTATAGTAACAGACCTTAAAAGTAGGATTTCTTAAGTGTGTTTTTAATGACGACACAGAAGTCCTCACTAAGCAGAATAAATTCATAGTCCTCTGTTAGCCATATAGACATGTATGTGTGTACGTATGTGTGTGAGAGATAGGTAGACATCCATATTTTCCCTCTTTTATAGGCAGATATCGCACAAGGCTGCTTGACACTTTATTTGTAAGAATATTTAAAGGAATATTATGGTTAAAGATCTTTTATAAAAAAAATAGAAACAGAAGTCCTCGTATGGTCAGAGGGACATGATAGTCCCCTGTTAGTCATATAAACGTGTACTTGTGTGTGTCTGTTTGTGGTATATAGGCATTTACAAAACATTTCAAAGCACATCTTAAGTAATATTATTGTAAAAGACCTTAAACGTAGGATTCCTTAAGTGTGTTTTTAATTAAATTAAACAGAAGTCCTCACTAAGCAGAGTAAAATTGTAGTACCCCGTTAGTCACACAGACATGTTTATGTGTGTGTCTGTTTGTGTGGGTTCAAAATCTGATGTGTCCTTAAGAAGAATAATAATGAGAGAAATGCAGGAGGGAAATACAATTATAATAAAATAACAAACTGTTTTGTTTGAGAGTAAATCCCTTTTTATTTTTTGTCTCAAAGAAACAGTTTGATTTTCAGATATTAAGTCAAAAAAGGCATTAACTTTTGTTCTAAGCCTCTGAAATCTGGAGATGTGCTGCTGTTCTCTGTTTTCTATCAGATTAAACTGAATATCTTTGACATAACGAGACCTTTATCGACGTTTTCCATTAATCCCTGATATAAAGAACAGATTAATGGACAGCCAGAGGAATCATTGGTGGGTTATGATCATGTAATGTGTGTGTGGAATTTGTGTGTGTAATGTGTGTGTGTAATATGTACGTGTGTAATGTGTCCTCCCTTCATTTACATGCATGTATCCCCAGACGTGTGATGTGAGGACGTATAGTGCAGATCATACATGTCAGTGTGCAGCATTAGGGTAATTGATCCACACATAACGAGGCGGAGGTTCAAACAAAGGTCACTAATCTGCTAAATATGCTGATTACTGCTCTGATCTCTAAG
>CM062265.1:705425-755425 GCA_031216635.1 Dissostichus eleginoides | reverse complement strand
CGTTGTTGTTGTTGTTAGTTGGATGGTGGCAGATTCTAGCGAGAGATATGGATACATAAAAAGGTGTTTTAAACAGCGAGCAAAGCCCACAGCTGATGCTAAATGGGTGGCGGTGGCTACAGCTTGCAGGACAATTAACATTGTGGAGGACGAGGGGCTGCGTGAGATCATTCGGATCGCATCCGACGTGTCAACTGCACATCACAGCGCATTATTTTGACCCTAGGTGGGAACTTCAGTCTCATGCTTTGACTGTTATGAAGACAGAGGAGCGGCATCTCGCCACAACTGTAAACAGGCTTGTCTGTTTGAGCAACTGGCTCAGTGCAGAGAAGTACACAGGGTTGGGAGAGAGTGAGAGAGAGAGAGAGAGAGAGAGAGAGAGAGAGAGAGAGAGAGAGAGAGAGAGAGAGAGAGAGAGAGAGAGAGAGAGAGAGAGAGTGAGAGAGAGAGAGAGAGTCAGAGAGAGAGAGAGGAGAGAGAGAGAGAGAGAGCTTCCAGGTTGTTGTGTTGAGAATATTCAGGAGGATATTCGTACTTGTTCCAATGATAATAAACAAACATTTGCATAAAGCATATTTGTCCACTCATATGTTGATCAGAGTATTAAAAACTTGAAAAATATTCCTCTAAGGTTCATTAAGAACAGATAAAAAATTTGCGAATAATTTGCGATTAATCGCGATTAGATATTTGAATCGACTGACAGCCCTAGTGCATATGTATAAAGAAGATTCAACCTATTGTCATTACGTAGTTCAGGTACTATGTAACGAAAGGGTTTCTCTGCATTTGACCCATCCTGGTGTTAGGAGCACTGGGCTGCCGTTATGTACGGTGCCCGGGGAGCACTGGGCTGCCGTTATGTACGGCGCCCGGGGAGCACTGGGCTGCCGTTATGTACGGCGCCCGGGGAGCACTGGGCTGCCGTTATGTACGGCGCCCGGGGAGCACTGGGCTGCCGTTATGTACGGCGCCCGGGGAGCACTGGGCTGCCGTTATGTACGGCGCCCGGGGAGCACTGGGCTGCCGTTATGTACGGCGCCCGGGGAGCACTGGGCTGCCGTTATGTACGGCGCCCGGGGAGCAGGGTAGGGAACGGTGCCTTGCTCAGGGACACCTCGGTAGCACTTGGTCTTTCCGGGACTTGAACTGGTGACATTCCAGTTGCCAAGCCAAGTCCCTATGGACTTCGCCACCTCCGCCCTAAATGTGTCTGTTGATTGTGTATATATAGGTATATACATATTTTATACATATTTTTATTTTGTATTCCTCGGGATAGTGGGAAACGGTATTTAGATCTCTCGTACACACAAACTTAAAGATTGACAATCAAGTTGACTCTGACTTTTTTAGCAAGTATTGGACATGAACTCACGTTGAGCTGCAGCGACTCGGTCCACTGCCCGATCACGCGGTATCCCGGCCCGCTGACGTTGCTCCACTGATACTGGAACAGGTCGTAGCGTCCGGGGGCGTCGCCGTTACGGTTGAACGTCACCGCAGTACCGGCACTTCCTGTGGGACACAAACAGTCAATAAATCAATCAACACGTCGGCCAATTTATTTGAGGTCAAATCAACTTATTTTAACTGTCTGAGAGCCACATCTGGTTTTACTTATAAATATACATATTCTGATTGGATGCTTACATTACCTGATTATCTTAAGGAATATGTTTTTATTTTCTTATTATTAATATTTTCTTATTCCCTTTCTTGAATTTGTATTTTAATTAATACATTTTTCTATTATGCCTAACGAATATTACGCCTTTATGAAATTGTCTTTTATTGACAGATTTTTAATATTTGAATACTATTTTAAGCCTTTGTAAACAGAAAAAGTGGAAAGCATGATATGTTGTAGCTGTTCATGACCTGTGTTCCTCATACAAATTTGAATACTGAAATACTTTTTTTTAAGCTTTATGAAGTCCTTTACATCCCAGAAACCACCACACTCTCCAGTAGTAGAACACTGTAGGGGTATGTACTGTAGCCCCTGCTATTGTTTAACCTCTAAGTAATTACATTCAATATATTTTAGAACTGACAGGAATTATACAGATTATAATTAATTTCAATACATACATTTAAAAAAATATGAGTATTTAAATAAAATCAAATAGATTTAAATGCTTAAAAATAAACTCTACCATGATTCATTTCTGTGAGTGTAGAAAACAAAATGGAATTTCTGCTTATTTTATTCAAAACAACTCTAGAAACCATCATAACAGAACCAAGGTCGTCTGAAAAAGAAAGATAAGACCACGCTGGATGGAAAGAGAGGAGTACCAGCTTCACAGAAATGTTGAATTTGAAGCATGTTCAAGCTGGCGCCTGTGTTGGCATGCCGCTCCCTCAGCTCTCTGCCTTTAGCTATCCTGCTTTTGTTCTATGTATGTCAAAATGTCTCTGCTCTGCTCGTCTACGATCGCCAAGCTCTCCTCCACCTCAGACCCTCACTGGAGCTTATATTGCTGCCCAAACCTACATCTGACAACCGTAAATCGACTCCCCCCCCTCTACTGTCTGATATTCCCACCTACCTGCGCCGGTTGCCCTGCATCCTGCCTCACCGAAAGCGCTTTAGACGACGGGGAAAGCGTGGTGGCGCACTGGTCCATCAAAAAGCACACCTGACGGCTTCTTCTGGGACTTATCCGCGCATCAGATGTCATGGCCCTCCCGCTGCACGCCATCTGAGGGATCGGTGGATTCGCCCTGTCTTTCCGGAGTTGCGGCCTCTGCTGGGCCCGCTGGCAGCTCCTCCTGCCCGACTGACTGCTCCCGGCCCGCGCGGCGTGCAACACGCACATCTTCGTCCGCTAAGACGCACTACACCTTCGGCCAGCCCGGAGAGAAAACTTTGCATGGCTTTGCTAAACGCTAGGTCTATAGCAAACAAGACGTTCCTGTTAAATGACTTCTTCACCTCTCGTGATCTGGATTTGATGTTCCTGACGGAGACCTGGGTCCACGCTGGCGAGTATACCGTTTTCTGAACTTCTTCCTCCCGACTGTACTTTCTTCAGCTCCCCCCGTGCCACCGGCCGTGGTGGGGGCATAGCATCAGTGTTTAGAGCTAGCCTCCAATGCCGATTGCTTCACCCTGTAACTAGCTATGCTAGCTTTGAGTTGCAGATTTTTGAACTGAACCCGGCCTCGCCTGTGCTCTGCGCAGTCGTGTATCGTCCGCCAAAGTGCAATAAGGATTTCATCACTGACTTTTCTGACTTTCTGTCCGGGATCATGGTGAAATATGATCGTGTTTTGATTTGCGGAGACTTTAATGTCCATGTGTGCTGCGAGTCCAAACCTCTGGTAGGGACTTTTTAAATCTCCTGATTCTTTCGGTCTCATTCAGTCCGTGGCTGGCCCAACACACGAAAAAGGACACACCTTAGATTTAGTATTATCGTTTGGACTGTCTGTCTCTGTGGATGAAATCTGTGCAGCAACGGTATCTCAGACCATTTACCGGTTCTGTTTACAACCTCGATCCCTTCCGCAGGAGTCGAATCACGTGCCCCAGCGCGTCGTCTGCGTTCAATTAACCCCTTGACTGCCTCACAGTTTTCTGATGCTTTTAATGCTTCTCCGATCTGTAAATTAGAGGTGAACTGTGCTCTCAGTGCGGATGAGCTTATCTCCATGTTTGACTCGACATGTACCCTAATACTGGATTCTGTTGCTCCTTTTACGCTTAGACGCACCAAAGTTCTCTCAGAGCCGTGGCTCAATGACTGTACCCGTGCTCTCAGACGCACCTGCAGGCGTGCAGAGAGAAAATGGAAAAAGGATAAACTCCATGTCTCCTTAGAAATCCTTCGTGCTTGCCTTTCCGACTACCAGACAGCAGTCAAAGCAGCCAAAACAGAGCACATTTCTCTGTTAATCTCCAAAAACAGCCATAAACCTCAAGTTCTTTTTAATGTCCTCAACTCGATCATTAATCCCTGTGATGTTTCTCCAATTGTGCCATCGACTACTCTCTGTGATACATTTCTCACATTTTTATCGAAAAAGTATCTGCTCTTAGGCTAGCCCACACTAGTGCTACCCCAGATCCTGCTCCTTTTCTGTGCCCTGCTGTCCTCGACCACTTTGAGCCTGTATCCCTCTCTTCTCTCTCGGATGTAGTCAAGCACCTGCGGCCGACAAACTGCACCTCAGACAGCATTCCCTCTCGCCTTCTCAGAGATGTTTTTGAGTCAGTTGGAGCAAGTATTTTATTGCTTGTAAACACCTCCTTAGCTCAGGATGTGTCCCAGCTGCCTTCAAACATGCCGTGGTCAAGCCACTACTTAAAAAGAAAAATCTCGACCCCTCCATTCTCGCACATTTTAGGCCCATCTCCCAGCTACCTTTTTTATCTAAAGCCCTGGAGCGAGTAGTCTACGCTCAGCTGCAGTCTTAACCACGCATGGAATCCATGAAAAGTTTCAGTCGGGCTTCAAACCTATGCACAGTACTGAAACAGCCCTATTAAGAGTTTTCAACGATCTGCTCCTAGCCGCCGACTCAGGTAGCCCAGCTGTCCTGGTGCTGTTAGACCTGACAGCTGCCTTTGACACTGTGGACCATAGCATCCTGTTGTCACGGCTTGAACAGTCCGCAGGCATCACAGGCTCTGCCCTTGCATGGTTCAGGTCCTACCTGACAGACTGTAGCTTCTCAGTGCAGCTAGGTGCCTTCTCCTCTGCCAAAGCCCCTCTTACCTGTGGGGTTCCCCAAGGCTCGATCCTGGGCCCCATCCTTTTTCTACTGTACATACTGCCCCTAGGTTCAATTCTCACAAAACACAATATCCCCTTCCATTGTTACGCCGATGATGTACAGATCTATCTGCCTCTCAATCAAAATGTCAACTCACTACAGCAGTTGATGGACTGCTTAACAGAGATCAAATCCTGGCTGAGCCAAAATTTCCTCAACCTCAACGAGAGCAAGACCGAGGTCATCTTTTTTGGACCCAACCGCCAGCCTCCCCGGTGGATATTCTGGGCTCCCTCAATAAAAACATCCTCCCCTCTGTCATGAACCTTGGAGTGACCTTCAATAGCGCTTTTAAATTTGATAAGCAGGTCAGCACCGTAGTCAAAACCTGCTTTTTTAAAATACGACTATTGGCCAAAACCAAGCCGTTTTTATCTTTTAAAGACCTAGAAAGGGTTATTAACGCCTTTGTTACCTCGAGACTGGATTACTGCAACGCTCTGTATGTGGGTATGGACCAGGCGTCAATTAGACGCCTGCAGCTAGTTCAGAACGCAGCTGCACGTCTTCTCACTGGCCATAAAAAGCGTGACCACATCACCCCAATTCTGGCCTCATTGCACTGGCTTCCAGTTCGGTTCAGAATTGATTTTAAACTCCTTTTATTTGTTTTCAAAGCCCTAAATGGGCTGGCTCCGGCCTATATAGCAGAACTCCTCCATCGCTACCCCAGCCAGAGCTTAAGGTCGGCTGACCAGCTGTTGCTGATAGTGCCCAAGACCAGGCTCAAAACCGAGGGCACCGAGCATTCGCAGCAGCTGGCCCCAGGCTCTGGAACACTCTGCCCCTCCATGTGAGGTCGGCCCAGACCCTGGGGGTTTTTAAATCAACACTTAAAACTCACTTATTCTCTCTGGCCTTCTAGCCTTTTCTTATCAAGCTCCACTTTTGTGGAATCAGCTTCCAGTTTGTGTTCGGGCGGCTGACAGCCTTTCCGTTTTAAGAGTACGCTAAAGACCTTCCAGAGTGCAATGACGTATACGCTGTGTCTCTTCACCTACATTTTTGTTCTTGCTCTTTCACTTAAATCCTAAAAACTTGGATCATATATTTAAAACTAAGGTTATTACTACTACTCATTTCTCTAAATCTTTTCTCTCTCTACTTCTCATACTCTCTACTTCTGTAATCTATTCTTTCTATTCTCTCTTTATCCAAAAACCTTTTCCCTCTCTGACCTCTCGAGGTTTTATTAGAGGGAAACAGGTTTGCAGAGAGGCTTATTCAGGCCGGGGAGTGTTATGACCGTATTCACAGCTTACCTCCTTACCTCTCATCAATCCCAACTAAGGCTCCAGTGGGGACCTTTGCTCCCTGCGTTTTGCCTCTCCACCTCTGTTTCTTACTCTCTTACTTGCTAACCTTTTCCCTCAACCTATCCTAAGGGAGTGCTTGTTCTTCTTTCTTCCTTCTGTCTGTCTGTGTCTGTGTATTCTCATGTTCCGATTAATCCCAGCTTCCCCCAAATCTGTGTTTTGTGTCTACATCTACGCCGGGACCCGGAGCCGTGTCTGATCCGGTCTGCTGTGGTCGTGTGCCCTGGATCCTCTATCCTGAGTTCTGGATTAAGTCGTGGACTTCGGGTCGTGGCTGGGCGTGTCTCTGCGGTCCTGCCTGGGTCTCGTCATGCTGCTTCCCTGATGGCTCCCACAGGATTGTTCTTCTTATTATAGACACATGCTTTTCCAAACATTTGGTCTACCTACGCTGTAAATGTATTATCTCTTCGATTTACACACGGCATCTATTGCACGTCTGTCCGTCCTGGGAGAGGGATCCCTCCTCTGTTGCTCTCCCTGAGGTTTCTCCCATTTTTCCCTTTAAACTGTGGGTTTTTTCTCTGGAAGTTTTCCTTGTACGATGTGAGGGTCTAAGGACAGAGGGTGTCGTTTTTCTCATACTGCTATTCTGCACTAACTGTGCTGTTGTATTTGCTGTAAAATGTTTTACTGTAGGGTACTTTTTTATTATATGTACAGCACTTTGGCTCGACCAAAAATCGTTAAATAATGTGCTATATAAATAAAACTTGATTTGATTGATTGATGTTTCGGAGAATCACACTGTAAAAAGTTTGAGAAATAGCCTAAATGTGAACATATTTACATGAAGGTTTTTAGGCTCAGAAAGATTCAATCTTTAGAATCCTGGTGTCGATGGATAGGTCTCAGTCTCACCTTTCCACTGGTGTGGGATTCATGCATGTCAGACAATAGAGTGGTGCAGGAATGAGTCCTAAAACCTGGAAATTACTAAGCATTTTACCACTTTTGGTTCCCTCGTCAACATTTTTGTGAATGTGTTTTTGGATGTTATCCTGAAAGGAGGTCTGTGGTTAACACAAGCTGAAGAGATTTGACGTTTTCTTCTACACATACATCAGTAGATACCCCACTGTTGGATTTAAAACGGAGGTTGCTAACAAGTGTCTAAATGAGAGGACTAAATGTCATCAACATTAGACGTCCTGCTGAACAAAACATGCGAGTATCATAACAAGTGTTGTAAAGTAAGAGCATGCAGTCTGAATAAACTGACTGCTTTATGTGTAACGATAGTTATTATTATTATGTGCCGCTTTCTTCTCCAGTACGACTCAGATGAGGGTGTTTCCTTTTCCTTGTACATGTGATGTTTTGGTGTCGTTGTCTTTTTGTTTTCTTTATTTCCGTTAACTGTCAAGTGGGAAATATGTATTTTTTGTGTTTCTCTTATTATCCTAAGATACTGTTATGTTTGGCTGTGGAAAATAAATATGAAGGACAGACCATCTATTTCTATTTATTTAGTTTCTTTTTAGAAAGGGGCAGGTGATATAAGATTATTTTCTTCTCCCTGCTCCTTTTCAGTCAATGGTGTGTTTACAGAGACATGTTTTGTTAACAATTATTATACATTAAGTTTTGCATACCATGAACGGAACAAATAAAAATGAAATGAAATAGTCTCTAACAGCACCAGATTATACCATGGTTCTAACAGTTTAGTTGTTGTTGGCCCTGCTTGCATTGTCTCTGTTGTTCCCTCTGCACCTCTGGGAGTCCTCTCACAGATTCACACTTTATTTACTTTGGCTCGTCTGCCTTTGGTGTGGGCCAGGAGTCGCTTTCAAGTCGGTATTTAATTTAGAGTAAAAAAAGGCAGAGGGAGGCAAATACTGAGTAAACAATAGAAATGTGGTTTACAGACAGAAGGAGAGGGGACAGATGGTGCTGCTGAAAGTACAACGAGACATTTCCTCAGGTCAGAAATAACTGTTATGGCAGGAAGGTCTGCAGCTTCTTTATGAATATGATTTCCTCTGAGTTACTCTGAACCCTCCTGCTCCTCTCTGTTGAATATTTTGGTTTTTACTTATCATTAAAACCTCACATTTCTGTTTTCAGGGCTTTTTTCCGGTTGATTTGCCCAACATTATTTAGTAGTTTCATTTTGCATAGAGCCAAATATTTTCACCACACGTGAAGAAGTGAATCTTATTCATGCATTATTTATTAGGCATGTGTTAGTGCAGCGTGTTTATAGCTCTGGCTGGCGTGTTTGGTGGGAGGACGACAGGTGGAACACACTACATCGACCCAAAACTCTTCCATCAGGAGAAACAAGCTGCAGCTTCAGAAAGGATGCAGATATAAAACCACAAATGTTCCACATGAAGAAACATCTTCAGCAACTTGAGAAACATGCGCAGCGTTTACTAAAAGCTGCAGAAACCAAAAAAAAAGTTACGATTTTGATGACTTATCATCCCTCAGGTCTCGAGACGCTACCTGCCAAACTTGGAGTCGATCGGATGAAATACCTAGGAGGAGATCTCTGAAATAGGGAGGGCGATACATTGCGTTTACAACGCCAAATAGAAAATTGCCAACTTCCTGTACGTTTTTTAAACACCTCCAACAAGCTTTTTGGTTCGTCTCCGCACTTTAGATATGCGTACCAGATTTAGTTTGTTTACGTGAAAGTGGGGGGAGTTTCCGTAAAAAACTAGAGGACTAGCAGATGAAGGCATGAGTGAAAACGGGAGGTTGTTGAGGGCTTTGTAAGTAAAAAGTTTTATTCTAAAAAGGTCAAATGTCACTTGCTTTGCATCAATCTTGATACAGGGTACTTATTATATGTTATAGTTTGGATTCCTAAAGCTTGTAATCTACTATCCCATCATTCAAGGGTGGTTTTCACTATAAGTAATGGTTTATTTTTGGACAGAAACTATAATTTAAATGTTTGTACTATGTTCAATCTGAATTTACTTTAAAATAAAAAAAATCTATATTGATTCTGACTCTTCTACATCCAACTCACAGGTTTATCATTGCTTTTGAAAAAAGATTATTCATTTACCCCTTTTAGAAGTGAATATACTCATTTGTTCTGGGCATGTCATTTTCGAGCCTGAAACCTGAAAAACAGGCTCAGGGCTTAACAGGTTAAAGGAAGAGTGGAGAGGGGTTTATGTAGAAGATGTAAATGCTGCATATGAGTCCTTCCTAAAAATCTACATATCACTGTATGACAAACATTGTCCAACTGTACTCTGTAAATATAAAGGTACTTATTATAAAAAGCCTTGGATAACCAAGGGCTTACAAAATGCTTGCAAGAAGAAAAATTATCTTTATAAAGACTTCATGAAATTTAGGAGAAAGGCAAATGAAAAGCAATACAAGGCATATAAAAATAAGTTGACAGTTATAATGAGACAAGCAAAAAGAGAATATTATAATAATATGTTAAAGATTTCAAAGGCACATGGAACATCTTAAATAATGTTATTGGAAATAAATCTGTTTCCACTGGCCTGCCCAGTCACTTCATTACTGACAACAATAAGGTTGTAAAAAACATGAATGAAGTGGGACATGAATTAGCCATTTTTTTGTAAATGTCAGACCTAATCTAGCAAAGACTATTCCAAAACAAAACAATGAGCAAAAAGAGGGTGACTGGGGGCAGTAAAGAGTTGCAGTCAATGTTTCTGGGAGAGATAAACGAAATTGAAATTAGATCCATTCTAGACAAATGCAAAAATAAGACTTCGACTGATAGTGATGGGATCGACATGACCATAGTGAAAACGACTATTTACTGTATAATTAAACCGCTAAGCTATATCTTTAATCTTTCATTTCAGACAGGTATTTTTCCAGATAGCATGGAAATAGCAAAAGTGATTCCACTTTTTAAAACGGGGGACAAAAGCCAATTTACTAAGTACAGACCAGTGTCCTTGCTTTCACAATTTTCCAAGGTTCTTGAAAAATTGTTTGTCCAAAAATGTGATAATTTCATTGAAAAAAATGAGTTGTTAAGTGCAGTGGCGAGCCGTCGGGCCCTCTAGGTCCTCTCTGAAAACATTACAATTTTATTTTTATTTTTTTTTTAACTTATATTTTTCATTAGTTTTACCAAAAATAATTTGATTTAATTGTATTTAAAATAACATTTCCAAAGAAATAAATCCTTCGAATCTGCCTGTTCAGTTTATGTTGGAATGTGAAGGGTTAAATGAAATAAGCTCGTCTGGCCCTCTCTGCGAGTTACTGTCCTGCTGTAAATTCACAGAGGGCCCGCTATAGTAACTCAATGAGAGAGGAATGTCAAATCACAGTACAATTGACCAATCATATCTTCCCTCTAAATGGGTGGGCTTTATCTTCGCGGACTTTATGACAAGTTCCGCCCGCTGTGAAGTTTATGCATGTGTGTTAGAAGCTGCATCTCATTTCGGTTAAATGGATTCTTTGCGTCCCTCACTTGCGTCGTTTCCCTGCGACTAGTCCCTCCCACCAGGGAAGCACGGAGAGACGCAAGGAAACCACGAGAAGCAGGGAAATTAGTTTTCAGAGCAATGGGACGTCGTTTCCTCCGGAGCGTCACGTGAAGCGACGTCCGTTTGTGATGACTCCGCACAGCTGATCGTCTGACAGCAGCCAGATCAGTGCATGCGCTGCATCGTCCAATCAGTGAGCGATACACAGTAAGGGGGCGGGGCGAGTGTCTGAGGATTTCACCGGAGGATGGTCTGGTAGTTCCTCGATTATCGCTCCTTCGTTATCGATCCTCGATCCTCGGTCCTCGGTCCTCCGGCAAAAATAAGGCCACTGGGACGGTACTCAAGATGGCGCAGACAAATCAACTTCCGGTGATACCGAGACCGAGGAGCGAGGAAATGAAAAATAAGAGAAGTGAGACGCACCCATAGAGGTGCAGTGACGCGTCCTAAAACCCGGAAGCAAGCTGCTGGTTCCCTCGACAAAAAAGCTATGGGATTTCTCTCCTTAGGGTTTTGGAAAATAGCTTGAAATAAGGTCTGTGGGAAACGAACCTGTTTGATAAATGCACGTTTTGTTCAGCCCGAGAATATCCACATGTCTACCCTACTTTTATAATTTTCTAATCATAAATCTAATCGATAGATTTATCATCGATAGATTTATGATTAGCATAAGGGGGGTTAGAGGGCATAGGTATAAAAGTCACGGCTCCTCACTGGTTAAGTGAGAGTCAGTATGGATTTAGGAAAAATCGATCTACAGCTTTAGCTTGAATGAAAATAACAGAAGAAATTAGAACAGCTATAGAAAGAAAGAAATACACAATAGGTGTATTTATTGACTTAAAAAAGGCATTTGACACCATAGACCATTACCTATTAATTTCAAAATTACATACATATGGTGTAAGAGGAGTAGTTCTAGATTGGTTAAAAGGTTATTTAGATAACAGACAACAATATGTACAATTTGCTGGTAGTACATCGGAGTGTATGAACATAGAATATGGTGTCCCACAGGGCTCGGTTTTAGGGCCGAAACTTTTTATTTTGTAAATCAATGACATGTGAAACGTCAACATTATTGAAATATGTGTTGTTTGCAGACGACACCAATTTTGTTTGTTCAGGAGATGATTTAAACATTTTAGCGAAGTGTACTGGACATGAAATGGTCAAACTTAAAAGATGGTTTGATGAAAATAAGTTAACCCTAAATTTGAATAAAACTAAGTTTATGGTTTTTGCTAATAGAAAAAAGATGAAAACAATTCACTGTCCATTGATGGAGATTCTATTGAAAGGGTTTCTGAATTTGGATTCTTAGGTGTGACACTGGATGATAACCTGACATGGAAATCACAAATAGCACCAAAGTGTCCAGGAATATTTCTGTTCTCAACAAGGCAAAGTATTTGCTAGATTACAAGGCATTGAGAATGTTGTACTGTTCACTCATTTTGCCATTTTGTATTTATTGTATAGAAGTGTGGGGCAACACGTTTATGAGCAACATAAAGCCATTGTCAATATTACAGAAAAGGGCAGTAAGAATAATTCATGAAGCTGATTCAAGAGAACACACCAACAGACTGTTTTTAAAGTCAGGACTCTTGAAACTCAAAGACATGCTGAGCTGCAGACATTATGAGTAATGCTCAGGGCAAAAAGCAGAATGTTACCAGGATATTTGCAACAGTTGTTTGTTTTCGGATCAAAGACAAGGAAGACCACCGAAGGATATTTCATTTTAAGCTTCCTTTTGCAAGGACTACTCTAAAGCAAATGTGTATTTCGGTGGTTGGTGTAAAATTGTGGAATTCTCAACAGAAGGATCTAAAGAATTTTATATGTATTTTTCAGTTAAAGAAATTGTATAAATTAAGAAAGACTATATGAAGCAGAATGTGAATAAGTCTATTTACCCTGGGCTCCATTGGTAAATATGTTTGATGTCTTTGATGTTGTTGTTCTTTATTTGTAGGTCTTATTATTATTATAATGAGCCACTTTCCACCTTCCACTCCAGTAGGACTCAGATGAGGGTGTTGCACTTTTCCTTTTCCTTGTACATGAGATGTTTTGGTGTTGTTGTTTTTTTGCTTTGTTTCTTTCCGTTAACCGTCAAGTGGGAAATAAGTATTTATTTCTCTTATTATCCTAAAATAGTGTTATGTTTGGCTGTGGAAAAGAAATATGATGGACAGACCATCTATTTCTTTTTATTTAGAAAGGGGCAGGTAATATAAAAATGTTTTCTTCTTCCTGCTCCTTTTCGGTCAATGGTGTGTTTACAGAGACATGTTATGTGAACGATTATTATAAGTTAAGATTTGCATACCATGAACGGAACAAATAAAAATGAAATGAAATGAAAATGAAATAAAATAAAGTTAAACCAGTTAACGGTGAGCTGATAAGGAGTGGCTGGCGTTTGTGGAATGAGACACACCTGTGTGTTACAGGTGAAGCAGCAGCATCGTCAGCAGAGGAGGCGTGACGAAGCTCATCTGACTCATCTGAGACAAACCGTGACACAGTTTGTTCTTCTCCCTCACTGCAGAGAGACAGACGGACTGAAAAACAGACGATCAGATTCACCTTCAGACCAAACTAACAACTTCCTCTGAGTTCAGCTACAGGAGAGAAAAGTGGAAACTACAACACTGCTGCTTCAACCTGCGGACCCTCCACCCCCTGAAGGTGAGTCTCCAAACAACACTCACAGTGAATTTCAGTGAAGTCAGTAGAGGAGGGGGAGGGGAGCCATGACTGACTGTACTTCCTGTCTGCTGTGTTTCAGCTTCACTCAGAGACAACATGGCTTCCAGGTTAGAGGAAGATCTCTGCTGTCCGGTCTGTCAGGACATCTTTAGAGATCCTGTTGTTCTGTCCTGTAGCCACAGCTTCTGTAAAGCCTGTCTGCAGACCTGGTGGAGAGAGAAACCAACACGAGAGTGTCCAGTCTGTAAGAGAAGATCTTCAAGAGCAGAACCTCCCTGTAACCTGGTGTTGAAGAACCTGTGTGAGACCTTCTTAGAGGAGAGAGATCAGAGATCTCCAGAGGCTCTCTGCAGTCTGCACTCTGAGAAACTCAGACTCTTCTGTCTGGACCATCAGCAGCCAGTGTGTCTCGTCTGCAGAGATTCAAGAACACACACCAACCACAGATTCAGACCCATGGATGAAGCTGCTCAGGATCTCAGAGAGGAGCTCCAGAAATCTCTGCAGCCCTTTCAGGAGAAACTGAAGCTCTTTGAAGAAGTTAAAGTGAAGTTTGATCAAACAGCAGGACACATGAAGGTCCAGGCTCAACACACAGAGACGCAGATTAAGGAGCAGTTTAAGAAGCTTCACCAGTTTCTAGAAGAGGAAGAGGAGGCCAGGATGGCTGCACTGAGGGAGGAAGAGGAGCAGAATGGGAGGATGATGGAGGAGAAGATGGAGGCTGTGAGCAGAGAGATAGCAGCTCTTTCACACACAGTCAGAGCCACAGAGGAGGAGCTGAGAGCTGAAGACGTCTCCTTCCTGCACAACTACAAGGCTGCAGTGGAGAGGCTGCAGTGCCCCCTGCTGGAAGATCCACAGCTGCGCTCAGGAGCTCTGATAGACCAGGCCAAACACCTGGGCAACCTCAGCTTCAACATCTGGAACAAGATGAAGGACATGGTGTCCTACTCTCCTCTCATCCTGGACCCAAACAGTGCTGATCCATTACTCATCCTGTCTGAAGATCTGACCAGAGTGAGACGAGGAGGAGAGAGACAGAAACTTCCTGATAATCCAGAGAGGTTTTCATGAATCCTACTTTGTCCTGGGCTCTGAGGGCTTTAACTCAGGGACTCACAGCTGGGATGTCCAGGTTACAGACAGTACACGCTGGGTACTGGGTGTGTCTGCAGAGTTTGTCCAGAGGAAGGGAGACATAGAGGCTGGATTATGGAGAATAGGTTTAGATGAAGGTAAATACTCAGCACGGTCACCATCAGCTCCACCCAGTAAAAATATAATGGTTAATTTCAAAATTACGAGATTTCAGTCAGAATACTGACAAACAAAAAAGTCAGTTCTGAAATTAAAGTCAGACTTCTGAGATTTAATTGAGAACTTGGAGAAAAAAAGTAAATATTCTGAGATGCCGCTGCAAACAGCTGTCATCTGATTGGTTGCGAAGCGCTCCGCCGCAATCTTGAGCGATGCGCAACGTTGAGGTAAGCGTTTCGGCGAGTCGGGCGAGGTCGCTCTATCGGAAACACAACGTCAGCGCAGAGTGTTTGTTTGTATCGTGTGAATGCAGCTTGAAGATATAAACTGTACAACGCCAAATGGTTGGATTTAATTTTAAAGTAAAGTGTAAGATAAGATAAGATGGACCTTTATTAATCCCCGCAGGAAATTCAGTAGTTTAGCAGCAACAGGTAAGAATAAAACGGGACAGCACAGATTCACACAGATTAATATATACATATATATTTTATTATTAATATATAAAATAAATTAAGGATAAAATCAAAGATAACAATTAAAAATGATAAAATAACTATAAAATAAGAAATGAATTAAATGAACATCTATACATATTTGGTCATGTGTACATATATTTACATCTGTGTGTGAAAACAGTGTGTATTTTAGGTCCAGTAATTGTGTCACATTGATTTAGTTCGTATAAAAAACTCTGGTACCAACTATATACCTGGTAACCCTTGCACAGAGGTGTAAAGTAATTAAGTATATGTACTCAAGTACTGTACTCAAGTACAATTTGAAGGTACTTGTACTTAACTTGAGTATTTCCATTTTATGTTACTGTGTACTTCTACTCCACTACAGTTCAGAGGTACATGGTGTACTTCTACTCCTCTACAGTTCAGAGGTACATGGAGTACTTCTACTCCTCTACAGTTCAGAGGTACATGGAGTACTTCTACTCCACTACAGTTCAGAGGTACAAGGAGTACTTCTACTCCACTACAGTTCAGAGGTACATGGAGTACTTCTACTCCTCTACAGTTCAGAGGTACATGGTGTACTTCTACTCCTCTACAGTTCAGAGGTACATGGTGTACTTCTACTCCTCTACAGTTCAGAGGTACATGGTGTACTTCTACTCCTCTACAGTTCAGAGGTACATGGTGTACTTCTACTCCTCTACAGTTCAGAGGTACATGGTGTACTTCTACTCCTCTACAGTTCAGAGGTACATGGTGTACTTCTACTCCTCTACAGTTCAGAGGTACATGGTGTACTTCTACTCCTCTACAGTTCAGAGGTACATGGTGTACTTCTACTCCACTACATGTATTTAATCCCTTTTGTTACTTCACAGATCTGGATGAATGATAATATAAATATAATATAATCAAGTGTTAAATCAGACTTTAGTTCCACCTGGAGTAAATTCTGTTGAAGAAAATGGAACAATGTATTTTATTATATAAAGCTTAAATATGTTAAAAACTGTGGTAAAACTCTGTATGCCATAGTCATGTATCGTATAGTTTAACGCTTCAGCAATATAAACAGGATGTATAACAGAATCCACACATGGGGTTCTTTTAAAGACCTATGTAGCAAAGTACGCACTTCCTCTTTCGGAGTAAACTTTCTACGCGCTTCCTCTTTCGGAGTGAACTTTCTACGCGCTTCCTCTTTCGGAGTGAACTTTCTACGCGCTTCCTCTTTCGAGGAGATGAACTTTCTACGCACTTCCTCTTTCAGAGTGAACTTTCTACGCGCTTCCTCTTTCGAGGAGATGAACTTTCTACGCACTTCCTCTTTCAGAGTAAACTTTCTACGCGCTTCCTCTTTCGGAGTGAACTTTCTACGCGCTTCCTCTTTCGAGGAGATGAACTTTCTACGCGCTTCCTCTTTCGAGGAGATGAACTTTCTACGCACTTCCTCTTTCAGAGTGAACTTTCTACGCGCTTCCTCTTTCGAGGAGATGAACATCTGTTATGCACTTCCTCTTTCGAGGAGATGAACTTTCTACGCACTTCCTCTTTCAGAGTGAACTTTCTACGCACTTCCTCTTTCAGAGTGAACTTTCTACGCACTTCCTCTTTCGAGGAGCTGAACTTTCTACGCACCTCCTCTTTCAGAGTGAACTTTCTACGCACTTCCTCTTTCGAGGAGATGAACATCTGTTATGCACTTCCTCTTTCGAGGAGATGAACTTTCTACGCACTTCCTCTTTCAGAGTGAACTTTCTAGGCACTTCCTCTTTCGAGGAGATGAACTTTCTACGCACTTCCTCTTTCGGAGTGAACTTTACTTCCTCTTTCGAGGGGATGAACATCTGTTATGCACTTCCTTGTGGGAAGTGAACATTTAACCACAAAGCAACAAAGAAGAACACCTCTGACGCACGAGCTTGCACGCACAGGGTGTGACAAACCACGTGACAAAAGAGGATATAAGAAGACTGAAGAACATTGGAAATCAGTTTTTCTTGAACTCAGCAGCTCTTGCAGAAGACTAGATAACCCCCGATACTAACTAGTAGTGGGGCAACCCTAGACGGAGCAGATATAATATATATCTGAGCAAAACGTAGTTCATTATTATTATTAGTGTGTGGTGTTATAACTTGTGAAACTTTAAATAAAACTACTTGTTCACACTTGTGAAAGGAAACTAAAGTCCATGTAGCCCTCTGATTATTACTGAATAAGTGACAAATGTAACCCGTCCCCACATAGCTTGAGTCCTGAGTCCAGATTGATTCCAGTGTCATGTCCCTTGGATGAGGGTCATTCCCTGACTGAACACTGCAGTCTCCCAGAGACTACAGCTTACAGCTGGTAAGTGGCACCTGGTCAACTCTGTTGCAGAATTATAGTAAGTCATATTGGAGGTCGCCAGGATCGATTGATCTGAAATATGGCAGCAGTGCTTTACGGGTATTGAATCCCAAGGTTTCAGAGGTGTGTTCATTAAGGTCTGTGACTAAAGTCTAAAGGGATAAACTAACAGGAAAGTATAAATAAGTAATGTAAATTGATGAATGGAGGTAGTATAGAAAGAAGGGAGTTTATCGGTACCTCGTGGTGGTGTGTAAAGGACACACCTTTTATGAGTAAAAACCGTATCAATTACAAATCACAAGCTACCCTGCAGTATACAAAGCCATTCAAACTAGCTGCACCTTTACCAGCTTTGAGAACACTTTCATGATCAATCATTATAAAACATATCATATATATTATTCTGAAATGGACCAATCTGCACAATGACTACTTTTACTGTCGCTACTGATGATAATACTTTTCTACTTTCACTTGAGGAACATTTTGAATGCAGGACTTTTACTGTAACAGAGTATTCCTACACTCTGGTACTTCTACTTTTACTCAAGTACAAGATCTGAGTACTTCTACTTTTACTAAGTACAAGATCTGAGTACTTCTACTTTTACTGAAGTACAAGATCTGAGTACTTCTACTTTTACTCAAGTACAAGATCTGAGTACTTCTACTTTTACTCAAGTACAAGATCTGAGTACTTCTACTTTTACTCAAGTACAAGATCTGAGTACTTCTTCCACCTCTGTTCTGGTCAATATCAAAACACACTTTTGAAGAACTTATTGGAGTCTAAAACTAATTTAAATCCAACAAATGGTGTTATGTTCTTACGTGACCAGTCGCAGCTGATGATGTTGAAGATGATGGTCTGTATGTACGAGTGCACACAGAGTAAAGGTAAAGGTGAAGCTCGTGTTTTGATCTGAAGTGGAAGGAAATGATGTGTGGAAACGGTTTATACAGGTGGAGGTAGCGTCGGTTTAAATGTGACATTGGGAAGTCAGGAAAGAAAAAGCTTCTTTCATAAAGCTTTTAAGCTTTTTATTGTCCCTCGTGCACTGTCAAGATTATTTCAGAGAACCTTTCAAAAAGTCTCTGACTGTAGTTTGAAAAGAAGAAAATAAGTTGCTTCCTCTATTTAACGTCAGAGTGAAATCAGGAACACTTTAGGGATCTTATCGGAGGGGGACATCATCAAAATGAAAGGTTTTCTTTGTCAATGAGTTTTCTTATTATTATCTGCTCTTTCTATTGTTCTAGAGCAGGGGTTTTCAAAGTGTGGGAGGGTGAGCCTCCCCTCAGAGAACATAAGAACAGCCGCGCCCCCCCTCCCAATTATTATTGCTATTATTATTGTTGTTGTTGCTATATGCAGGGGTATTCAATTGCATTTCAAAGAGGTCCAGTAAGAGAAAATGTCATTAAATGCTCTGTTTTCGCTGTCTACCTTTCGCCATTTGAAATGACTCCGACTGTCTCTCTCCTCTTGTCTCGTCTCTCTGTGTGTGTTTGAATCTATCGTGCTGACTCACTGACTGTTTCTCTCCTCATGTCTCGTCTCTCTGTGTGTGTTTGAATCTATCGTGCTGACTCACTGACTGTTTCTCTCCTCTTGTCTCGTCTCTGTGTGTGTTTGAATCTATCGTGCTGACTCACTGACTGTTTCTCTCCTCTTGTCTCGTCTCTCTGTGTGTGTTTGAATCTATCGTGCTGACTCACTGACTGTTTCTCTCCTCTTGTCTCGTCTCTCTGTGTGTGTTTGAATCTATCGTGCTGACTCACTGACTGTTTCTCTCCTCTTGTCTCGTCTCTCTCTGTGTGTGTGTTTGAATCTATCGTGCTGACTCACTGACTGTTTCTCTCCTCTTGTCTCGTCTCTGTGTGTGTTTGAATCTATCGTGCTGACTCACTGACTGTTTCTCTCCTCTTGTCTCGTCTCTCTGTGTGTGTGTGTTTGAATCTATCGTGCTGACTCACTGACTGTTTCTCTCCTCATGTCTCGTCTCTGTGTGTGTGTTTGAATCTATCGTGCTGACTCACTGACTGTTTCTCTCCTCATGTCTCGTCTCTCTGTGTGTGTTTGAATCTATCGTGCTGACTCACTGACTGTTTCTCTCCTCTTGTCTCGTCTCTGTGTGTGTTTGAATCTATCGTGCTGACTCACTGACTGCACCGATTTGATTGGCTGAGTAGCGTCACCTCCTTAAAACATTAAACAATAACTTTTTAAAACCTTATTATCTTTATGTTTTACACATATTGTATAAAACTCCCCCACTACTTGGACTATTCCTTGCACCCCTCTAGAATAAGCCCGAATGGTCTCAACCATATTGCATCAGTAACGTGCACTTGTTGTTATAACAAGATCGCAAGGACACTGGTAGCGATCGGACAATTGAGTGTTGTTCAGTTTGTGTGTTGTGGAACATGCGTGTGCGTGCATGAAAATATACCACACACCCAATTACAATTGCATGTTCAATTCACTGCCCTGGAAGTTAATACAGTTGTTAAAGTTGGAACAGCCTGTGGACAGCCGTTCTTCCTTGCATGTCAGTCGCCGACACCTTCTTACAGAGGACAGGCAAAGCTAGCTGCAGCATGACCCGTATATTTTCGCACGGCGTGTTCTCAACACATAAAATGTTCAACATCGTGGATAGATCCTTATATGCTCCCGGCAACACACTGAACGTCAACGTTGCCTCCTTATTACACTCACCCCTACTTTAGTGGGAACAATGAGTCTGCGTCTTTGATGCACACAGGAATAAACGCAGATCATCCTCTGGCTGCAGCCTTGACCGGTACTTGCTTTGATCAAAGTCAATGCGGAAAACCCGCACCCACACAGGCAGGTGGAGGTGAAGGGAATGAGCACCCACACAGGTAGGTGGAGGTGAAGGGAATGAGCACCCACACAGGTAGGTGGAGTCCAAAAGTTCATTAGTCCAAAAGAAAAAGATGCGTAAGCAGAAATTAAACTACATCTTGACACAGATTATAAATTAAAGCAATACAAAATAACAATGTAAAATATTCAAATAATAGTACTAAATAGGAAAGGGATAAAACATGGATAAATAAATCATGATGATGTAAATTGATCTGAAATTGTTGATGGGTAAGAAGCTATACACTATCTGGTTTTATGACACGGCTTGGTCGAAAACTCGATTCTGATTGGTCGATTTGGACATTTCAGTGGTTGTTAAATCTCGCTAACACACTGTTGCTAGGGAGAACAGACCGTTGCTAAGTGGGATCAATGGACTATGTGCAGTCACATCAATCCGTTGAAAGAAGTCACAAGTAAGACTGTGGTGTCAAATTCAATGGTAAAATTCACCGGTCTAAAACAGCAAATGCCACAATGACAGCAACCGGTTCTCATTCAAAGCCTTTATAGTGAAAATAAACATTTAATAACTGGTTAATGTTTCTGTTACATTTTCATCACAAGCCTTATTTAGTTTTCGGCTCTAAATCGTGTTTCTGACTCTTCAGACCTACGCTAACATCATTTATGTCGTACGAGGAAAACGTTTTACGGCGCTATGTTGCCAAGCCTTGTACTTTAAGTGTGTACGTTATGTTTGTTTCCATAAGGATAAATTGTATGTTACGTTTTTTCCCAGACTTTTACATTTTTTATCAGGATTTGGATTTTTTTTCAGATCTTAACTTTTTTCTCCAAATGTTTTTCAGATTTTGACATTTTTTAAGAATTTTTACGTTATTCCAAATATTTTTCTGAATGTTTACGTTAGTCTCACATTTATAAGAAGAAAGAAGAATATTTACATTTTTACCAGACTTTTTACATTTATCTCAGGATTGAGACTTTTTTCTCACAATGGTAACTGTTCTAAGATAGGCCTAAGTGACATGTATTTGTTATTGGCTATGGGTTATTGGTTATGTTCACGTACTTATTTGATTGTTAAAATGTAAACCGATCTTTTCCATACGGGTGTTTTAGAGTTGTGCCTAGGGCATCAAATCTCTAGAACCGGCCCTGTTCTCAGACTTCTTAGATTTTTCTCAGGATTGAATATTTTTCCCAAAATGTTGACTTTTCTCAGATTCCTGACTTATTTCTGAGACTTTTGGATTCTTTTTTTTCAGATTTTGACTTTTTTTTCTTATGTTATCGTTTTTATCACAATTATGATTTTTATCTAACATTCGGCTTTTTGTTCATATTTTTCTCAAGATTTTGAATTTTTCTGAGAATTTTGACTATTGTTTGACTTTTCTATCACAATTAAGATTCTTTCCCAAAATGCAGATTTTTTCCCAAAATGCAGATTTTTTCCCAAAATGCAGATTTTCCCCCACAAACAGACTTTACAATTTCTCAGACTTTTGGCATTTTGGCATATTCTATAAAACGAAAACAATCTTTTTCAGAATTTAGACTTTTTTTCTCAGAACTATCTTTTGTTTTGTAACTTTTGGCCATAGCTGTGTGCTGTGCTTTGTTGCCAAGCATTTTGCATTCTGACTGAACAGAAATACACATTTTCATGGGAACATCTGCATCAGGGCCGAGTGACCGTCAGAGGAGGATCACTACTCTCAGTGAAAAGGGATCAGATATTCTCTGTGTGAAACAAGAGTGTTTTCTCTGCTGTCGAGTAGCTCAATTATTAATTCCTGCCATGACCAGACAAGTGCTGCAGATCAATACTGAGGTTAATAGCTACCACAGGCTACAGAGCTCCTCTGATAGAAAATATATCTCGTTTCTGGGTCGATACTTGGCTCATGTTTGTTTCAATAATGACACACAGAGAAATGTGGTGGATAATAAAGTGTTATATGAATCTCTTTCTGTCTTCATGGAGCCACTTAGAGGGCCTGTTCCTCTCTCTGTGGTGCTCCCTCTCCTGTAGTGTGTGCTATAGGGGTTAGTGCATGTAAATGGTCTGCAGAGGCTAAAATCCCTGTGTTCCCTCCATAGGGAGCTTCTAATTATGAAGCTCTAATAAGCGGTGAGTGAGCGGTTCAGCTGACACGCTGCATGCTAATCGCCTGATAACAGCCTCTCTCTGGAGCCACACTCACGGGTTAAAACTATGCAAATTAAAGTAGGAATAATTACACAGGTACAACTGCAGAAAGTGTGCATATGTTATACTTGCAAAAGGTGAGGGTCTGACATGTTATTTTTGAATGTAACATCACACTTTATACACATATACAGGTGCATCATTTAGAATTTATTTTCATTTTACTACTGCTTTGAGTTTAAAATGTTCTCATTACTTTAAATTCACCACGCGATTTATCTCCGTGACATATGCACGAGTCGCTCCAATGCTTCCTGCTTAACAACTCCACAGAATTAAACAAAGCCTCATCAGTCAGAATCTGCACACTTCCTCCCTGCAGCTGCACCATGGATCAGAAACAGGTTAGAAATAAATGTTTCTGTTCACAGAGACAACAGGTGTGTGTCTGTGTGTTATCAATAAGCACATCAGTGATGCACATTAGGAGCTCTTGTATTAGGGTTTAAATTATGAGACAGGATTGAAAAAGTAATGTTATTTTGACATGTTTTGAGGAGGATGGTCGATAAAAAGCATTAGATGCATCCTCCTGAAACACCTCAATCCTTTGTTAAAGCCCCTGAAAGGTCTTTGGTGAAAGTTTCTGTCACTGCAGATCATAAAGGCTGCAAGTATCTTAAAGGGACCTTATTCTGCTTTTCTTAAATTCATATTAGTAGCATTTGTTTGTTTCAAATCAATCAAAACCCCAAAATGACAGAAAGCTTTCGGCATGAATCCACGTTTATCTCCGAATGTGCCTTTGGGACATCCTCATGGACTTTATCTCTCTGCATTCTGCATTTCATTGTTCTCATTTCAATATGAAATCTAGGAGGCAGTTCAAACTGTACAAGGCCACACACACACACACACACACACACACACACACACACACACACACACACACACACACACACACACACACACACACACACACACACACACACACACACACACACACTCACACACCTTCACCCGGAGGCTGCCAGAGTAAAGACAATAACACCACGATGCTCCTCTAATAACTCGACACTTCATTTGCATCTCGGCTGCAGAACGCAGCGTCTGGTTGGCCCACCCCTCGCTCGTAAAGACGCCCGTCCTCTCTCTCGTTATCGGAGGTTTGATGGCGGAGCTCCCGGAGGCGTTTATGTTCCCAAACAGAGTCGTGAAACGGAGAGTTTGGAAAGCGGAGAAAAAAAAGTCCCCACCTGGCAGCGCGTCAGACTTAATGAGCGCCGTCGATCAGAGCCATAAAAGTGTTAATGACGGTCCTTTAAGAGCGTCGCCGTACATCACACCACTTTACAACACCTGCTCACACACACTGCGTTCCTTCAGTCTCCACGTAATGAAGCCACCCGACACTCCTTTAATACTCCCTTTGTTCTCCATTCCACAAGGTTAGCCATGGAGAGGATGAATCATGCTTTGAACCTCTCCGCTGCAGTGTGTCAGGGCAGCACACACTTCAGTTTCATATCGGCCTGTGGCTTTAGGCATTAATGGGTGTTATGATCCGTATTCGTTTCCCCTGTTTTATTCTGTCCTGTCAAGATCCGTCTTTGTTTTCGAAAGGTGTTCACCCCCCATGTTATGTCTGCTACTTACTGTTCTGTCTAGTTTCCCTCCTGTTTGATTACCAGGTTGCGGTCGAATTGTCAGTTTCTCTCAGGAACCTTCCTAACGGAGTGAAATGACCCGGAAGTTCCTCAGTGGCAGCCATGATAAGAGCTCATTCTCTAGAGAGAAACAAAGAAATAAATGCTTGTGTCCTAACTGCCTTCCTTACCCCACCCTGACAATGGGACCTATACGTGTTAAGCATCCTTATTCTTTGTAGAAAAATTAACCAGCTGCACAGAGATACTGAATCTATGGGCGACAGAGCGATATCCAAATCACAGGAAGATCAATATTTGTTCAACTATATGTTTCTATTCAGACCATCTATAAACTCTTTGTCTCTTTTTTAAAAGATATTGAGGATGGGGCAGCTTTTATATATTTCTCTCAAACCAAATGCAGATTTTAAATGCTATTTAAAACCAGGTGGAGTTTTTTCAGACACAGAGCCAGCGTGTTCGGACTCTCAGACAGTCTATGATATTATTTTTGTAATTTAATGTCATAAAATAAGAAAGTGAATGAAGGACTCCATATGAGGCACGATGAAGAGCTCTGATGGTCGGTTCAAATACTTAATACAGTGATAAGGAGACACTTTAATAACTGCAGTGTCTTTACCCATCTCTTCACATCTGTCTTCCTCTTCAACTAGCTTCCACCTCCTAGTTTCCATCTACATTAGCATCACTTCAGTCACATGCTTTTATCACATGGCAATACTTATGTTGATGTATAATGTTGTATAATGTTTTTATAATTGTTATGCTATGACGTCTGTATTTTGTTTTGTCTTTGCACAGCCCTTTGAGGCATTTCTTGGGATATGGAGCTATAATACATTTTGATTTGATTTATCTCCAGCTTCAGGTATATTCAGATGTGTTGTCTTGTCACACAGCCAAATATCACTCTGTGGTCTCTCTCTACATCTGCATAATATTCTTTTGTGTATCTTTTTGGTATCGTGGCGTCCGGTAGATCCAGATGTGTTCTGTTGTGAAGCTGCTCTCTTACCCTCCTGTATTTGGCCTTTTCGCTCATTGAGTAGTAAACTAAGATGAACTTTACTCCGTCCACTCACCGTTGAAGCTGACGCTGCGGATGTACTTCAGCAGCTTCTTCCCTCCGGCCAGGTCCATGTCGGCGCAGATGCCAGAGTTCTCCGGACAGAAGTCCCTCTGCATGTTGTGCAGAGCGTGAGCCATGGCGTACACGGCGTCGATCACAAACTGCACCTTCCCCTCCTGCTCGTACTTCGAGTCGATGCTGATCCGCTCCTGACCTGAGAAAACACGGATATTACAGACTCAGTATTTACAGGGAAATGCAGATTGAAGTCAAAGTTCATTTTTTCAAGGATTCAAGGCTTTTATTCTCATTTGTACGTAACTGCAGTGTAGTTAGTCGATGAAAATCTGAGGTCCCAGGCTCCTCCAACAGAGCGACACAATAACACAGATCAAATAGAATAGAAGTAGTGCCATAAGAGTCTATATACAAGTGATACTTAATGAACAGCGTTTCTGTTAGCAAATATCGTACGAGTCAACGTGACAAACTGGGAAATTCAGGTTAAAAAGTATCTGTGTTGATTGTTGAGACTGAAAACGATCGATAAAGAAGGCTTTATAAAGGATGACATCATCAAGGCCTGTAGTTTTATACTTTTATAACAATTATTAATATTTGTGCTGAGTTGCACGTTTGAAGAATTATGGGATTATGGCAGAATTTTTCTCAGAAATTCGTTATTCATTTTTTATTTTCAGAATGTTGACTTTTTCTCTCACAGTTTTGAGTTTGTTTCAACGTTTTGAATTTTCTCAAAATGTAGAGATTTTATTTTTTTTAGAAACTTGATTTTTTTCAGAATGTTGTAGTTTTCTCAGAATTTAGAAGTTTGTATCAGAATTTCAGAGTTTTTACTTTTTTGGGGATTTCTTCCGAATTGGACTATTCTCAGATTTCTGAAAGTTATCAGAAATTTGATTTTTGTCCCAGAATTTTCAATTCTTCTCACAATTTTCAACCCATCTCAACATTTAGAATTTTTACCAATCCCAAGATTTTTTTTATTTCCTTTTTACACAATTATGATTTTCATTTAGAATTTTGACTTTTTTGCTGAATTTTTCCTCATCTGAGATTTTTGACTGTTTCGCAGATTTTTACTTATTTTCAGATTTTTTACATTTTTCTCAGACATTTCAGATATTTCTCAGGAATCAGATTTCTGTCTAAGAATTTTGACTTTTTTCAGAAATGTGACTTTTCTCAGATTCCTGACTTATTTCTGTGACTTTTGAGATTTTTTTTACAGAGTTTTGAGTTTTTCTCACAATCACAACTTTTTTCAGAATGTTGACTTTTTCACGTTGAAAGTTTTTATCACATTTTGACTTTTTTCAGATTTTACATTTTTCTCAGACTTTTGAAATTATTCTCAAGATTATGACTATGAATTGTGACTTTTTTCACAGCTTATTTCTAACGATTATTGTTTTGTATGCGAACAAGGCACCTCAAGAAATGTGATGCAGGAGAAGTATAATGCTGAAATTAAATAAAGTGTAGAGCCACTCAACAACAGAAATGAGTCTGTTTCTTTCTGTGTGCTTTACTTGAATGTTAATGTTACACACAGCGGCTCACAGAGCTGATTCCAGAGACGACAGTCGAGCGTTTCAGTTTGTAGTTTGTCCGACTCGCAGCATAAACGTTAATTAGCTGCAGCTGATAGCATCCGTCAGCTAAAAACCAGAAGACTGCTGCACCTCTTCATGCATACCGACTCCACTTTATCTCAAACAAAACTCATTTCCTGTTTGTCACACAAAATGAAAAAAAGGCGTTTCTGTTCACTCAACCATCTGTTTCAAATGTGGAGTAAAAGAAGGTAAAAAGACTCAAATAAACACTTAATGTCAGAGGCAAAAAGTACCAAAAACACCCTCAAATATATCTCATGCAGTATCATGTTAGGGTATTCCCCTCAAACGAGTAAAAGTAGAAAGAAGAAAGAAACAGAAATTGGAAATACACAAGTTAAATTAGTACTTTGAAAAGCTAGTTTACTACATAAGTGTTCAGGATGGAATCAAAATGACAGAATTGTAATTTAAAAGTAGATGAAAATGTTCTTTCCTGACTTTAATGCATACTCTTTCTCTGCCACAGAAATACAACCTTAATACTATCAAATAAGAACTCACAGATGTGTGAAATATCGCAAAAGGCCTCAAAAACACATTTTCTTTCAGCGACTAAAAGTTAAAAAAAGACGGTTATACGCACATTTTTTGCGTATAATCTTAATTCGAAGAGAAACTAGTTACTGAAGCTGTCAAATAAATGTCACGTGGATTTATGTTGTGTTTGCCTAAGAAATATGGTAAAGTAGAAAGAAACACATAATGGAAATATCTTAAAAAATAAGTACTTCAAAAAGTTAACTACAGTATACTTTCCCCCATTTCTTAGGATATAATAAAACTGACAGAAGTGTAATTTAAAAAGGAGATGAAAATGTCCTTTGCTCAGATTAATGACGCTGATATCTTTCTGTCTTTCCGTGAGCACAAAGTGTAAAAGTGAGACGTTAATAAAAAGCAGGAGTGTGCGTGAAAACGATCTCATTAAATCTCCAACACGTCAGCGCTGGTGCTGCAGGGAGGGAAACCAGAAGAAAACACACATTCAGATCTCTGCAAGAAACACGCATTCATGTTCAGAAGCAGTGTGCAAACATGTAGAGATCAATAACAGGATATCTGCTGTGTATGAAGAGGGAAGACACCTGCCTTTTATTACCTGCTGTCAGAGCTGGGAAGTAGTGGAGTACAAATACTTTGTTACTGTACTTAAGTACATTTTTCTGGTATCAGTACTTTACTCCACTACTTATTTTTCTGACGACTTTTTACTTTTACTTCTTACATGTTGAACCCAAATACCTGTACTTTCTACTTCTTCCATGTTGAACCCAAATACCTGTACTTTCTACTTCTTCCATGTTGAACCCAAATACCTGTACTTTCTACTTCTTACATGTTGAACCCAAATACCTGTACTTTCTACTTCTTACATGTTGAACCCAAATACCTGTACTTTCTACTTCTTCCATGTTCCAAACAGGCTGGTTCCTTTAGTCTGAATGTGTGTTTGGTGGCGTGATCATTATTATTTAGAGTCATTGCGTGCCTATTGATTTGAACACGATCCGTGTATCCATCATTTCCTGGTCTTCTCTAAAGAAGAGGGACCAATGGAAACGTTGTCATGTTGCCGTTGTTCAGCATGGAAACATTCATTAGCTAACAATGACATTATTGTTCTATTAATATAAAGGGAGGTCAGGTACTCTTTAAAACAGCTGCTAGTTATGGGTACTTTTTACTGAAGTACATTTCAAAGCCCATACTTCTTTACTTTTACTTGAGTAAAGAAGTTTAGTCAGTACTTCTACTTTCACCAGAGTATTTTGAAACCCGAGTATCTGTACTTCTACTGGAGTAAAGGATGTGTACTTCTCCCCTCTCTGGCTGCTGGATGGAGATGTGGTCCATGTGGATATTTAATTTAAAATCACTAAAAACCTTCTCACATCACTAACAGCGGCACACAGAGTAAATGAACAGGAAACTCTTCGTATTCCCAGGTCAACAATGCTGATACTCTTTGGTAATGCACGCTTCTTTGGATGTGTACTCATTAGTTTTCTACTTTATGAATGTGTCCTCGCCTCTTTATTTAATATATTGGTCTGCTCTTTCATGTTTTGCTTCTATCTGCAGTCACTGTCCCCCTTTTCTGTATAAATGCTAATGTCCCCGCTGTGGGACGAATAAAGGATTTCTGTGAATTAAATAAACTAAATATGCTTCCCAACCATTAGGCCCTTCAAAGTAAATCAGGGAGCATTGTTGGTTTTACAGGAGAGGGAAGGCTCGCATGTTTGTGAGTGGGATCATGTGATGGTGTTTGGTGGCATGCAGGAAGGAGCAAATATAGAGTTCATTATGATCATGTGTGCATGAGAAGGACTGCTGGGACTGTTTGATCCGCACCATTAACTCCTGTGTCGCTGCACTTTCCCCCAATGTCGTTTACTCTCATGCTCCAGTATCTCTTCATCTGGTTATCTGTTTATCATGCAATCTCTTCCCATTGTGTCTGTACAAATACATTATGAAACAATACATACATTTCTGCTAGTACAATGCTACACAGATTGGTGCAATAAGTAAACATTAGCCACCTTTAGCTTAGCGGTGGTGACGTGAAGTCATGTGACCGTGCTGCGGTTCCTTTATAGCCCAACATTAGCCTCCTTTAGCTTAGCGTGGTGACGTGAAGTCATGTGACCGTGCTGTAGTTCCTTTATAGCCCAACGTTAGCCTCCTTTAGCTTAGCGGTGGTGACGTGAAGTCATGTGACCGTGCTGTAGTTCCTTTATAGCCCAACATTAGCCGCCTTTAGCTTAGCGGTGGTGACGTGAAGTCATGTGACCGTGCTGTAGTTCCTTTATAGCCCAACATTAGCCTCCTTTAGCTTAGCGGTGGTGACGTGAAGTCATGTGACCGTGCTGCCGTTCCTTTATAGCCCAACATTAGCCTCCTTTAGCTGAGCGGTGGTGACGTGAAGTCATGTGACCGTGCTGCCGTTCCTTTATAGCCCAAAATTAGCCTCCTTTAGCTTAGCGGTGGTGACGTGAAGTCATGTGACCGTGCTGTAGTTCCTTTATAGCCTAACATTAGCCACCTTTAGCTTAGCGGTGGTGACGTGAAGTCATGTGACCGTGCTGTAGTTCCTTTATAGCCTAACATTAGTCACCTTTAGCTTAGCGGTGGTGAGGTGAAGTCATGTGACCGTGATGTAGTTCCTTTATAGCCCAACATTAGCCGCCTTTAGCTTAGCGGTGGTGACGTGAAGTCATGTGACCGTGCTGTAGTTCCTTTATAGCCTAACATTAGCCACCTTTAGCTTAGCGGTGGTGACGTGAAGTCATGTGACCGTGCTGTAGTTCCTTTATAGCCCAACATTAGCCACCTTTAGCTTAGCGGTGGTGACGTGAAGTCATGTGACCGTGCTGTAGATCCTTTATAGCCCAACATTAGCCTCCTTTAGCTTAGCGGTGGTGACGTGAAGTCATGTGACCGTGCTGTAGTTCCTTTATAGCCCAACATTAGCCACCTTTAGCTTAGCGGAGGTGACGTGAAGTCATGTGACCGTGCTGTAGTTCCTTTATAGCCTAACATTAGCCTCCTTTAGCTTAGCGGTGGTGACGTGAAGTCATGTGACCGTGCTGTAGTTCCTTTATAGCCTAACATTAGCCACCTTTAGCTTAGCGGTGGTGACCTGAAGTCATGTGACCGTGCTGTAGTTCCTTTATAGCCCAACATTAGCCACCTTTAGCTTAGCGGTGGTGACGTGAAGTCATGTGACCGTGCTGTAGTTCCTTTATAGCCCAACATTAGTCACCTTTAGCTTAGCGGTGGTGACGTGAAGTCATGTGACCGTGCTGTAGTTCCTTTATAGCCTAACATTAGCCACCTTTAGCTTAGCGGTGGTGACGTGAAGTCATGTGACCGTGCTGTAGTTCCTTTATAGCCCAACATTAGCCACCTTTAGCTTAGCGGTGGTGACGTGAAGTCATGTGACCGTGCTGTAGTTCCTTTATAGACCAACATTAGCTTTTTACTTCATAAATCATAAAGTGGTGTTAATGCGTATATGGAGATTATAAGTATTATTACAAATCCACATGGAGAAATCCCATTGGACCAGGGAGATGCTGCATTCAGGGACCACCACAGAAACATGAGCAACACTCTCTCTTCAAACTTTCTGATGGACTAGACTCGACTTTTCTGTTGTTGAAAGCAGATTGAATTCCCCAGTCAGGGAAACGAATGGCTCCTCTCTGTTTTCTTGCTTCACTCAGCACTGTTTCAGCTCACAGTGACATGAGTGATGTGCTGTCAGACACTTCATCCGTCTTCTCTAAACTCAGAGAGGAGAGGCTCGTCTTTGTTTTTTAACCCGTTAACATCACCAACCTGGATCATCGCTCTTTCTCATGAACTACTGATATCTCGCTCCATCACTATTAGCACATCCTGACTCCTCAAAGAGAAGATTTGGTAAAAAGATGCACGTTTTCTCTTTTCCAACAGTTCTGTCACGACTTTTAAGAGTTGTGTAATCATCAAACCTCGACCCTCCACCTCTTTTTATTTGGACGAATCTCAACAAAAAAATGTTCAAGTCCTTGAGAGGTTTGCTTTCCAATAACTGCCCCTCTCTTTCCTGAACTGAGCACTGAAACTGAAATGACCTTCAGCTCACCATGAAACATTTTCCTGGATAAAAGTACTTGAAGGATTTGCTGGAAAGTTTTTAAGCAAAGCTGATCATTTATTTCTCTCCGTTGGGATCCCTCAGGGCGCTAGTCAGGACCCTTTTTTTCTTTCAATACTTACTCTTGTCAATAGTTCACTTTCCCATTATGTAGAACACCCTAATCGGCAAAGAAGAATAAAGAATCTGGGACACATTTAGGTTTTCTCTCCGATTTATGAAAATAGCAGTGATTTGTGTCTTAACAACAAAACAAAAAATCCTACTTGCTCAAGGAAGATATCCATTATCCTGTACTTTAAAGAGTCCTCTCCTGCTGATGTTCCGGTGTATATCAGTACGTAGTGTCTCTACTTTAAAGAGTCCTCTCCTGCTGATGTTCCGGGTATATCAGAGTGTAGCTGCATGGATGTTGACTGGCACTTTAAAAAGTGAGCCGATCACATCAGGACTAGCTTCTCTACTTTGGTCCCTATTTCACTTCAGAATTCATTCATTTTCAGATCTGTCTGTTTCGCTCTCAAGCCTCTCAGACTCTTCAGACCTCATTCACTCGGCAGCATCTCTCAGATCTGAACACTTTCCCCTCTCCAGTCTCCAGGCAGAGGAGACCGTCCAACAGACGGAAACTAAAGGGAGACGAAGCTATCGCTGCTCCTCAAAAAGTTTTTTAAAATCTGAGTTGAGGCACATCTTTATTCAAATGTAGGACGAGATGTATTTTACCCACACAGTGTATTTTTACTTTTATTTGCAGCACAACATGATCTGCACTCTCTCTTGGTGCGGCTCAGCAAACCAAAGGAACCCCTTAAAGATCACCTATTTTGCTAAATCCACTTCTTCATGCCTCCCGTTTACGTTCAGTTTCGCTTTGAATCCAGATCTTGTATAACTAGATATTTTACTACATCGCCAAGTACATGTGAATGAATTAAATATTTAAATAAACTGTTAAAAATATTGTTTCTTTAATAACAGATAACTTATTATAATAATAATAATAATAACTTATTTCCATTTACAAAACGACTCTTTAAAGCTGCAGAACAAACCGTCCTTAATCTGAATCTAAAAGGTCACCTATTGTGCAAAATCCACTTCTTCACGTCTCTTCTACATCACCATGTGTCCCCTCTTCTTCATGTCTCCTCTACATCACCATGTGTCCCCTCTTCTTCATGTCTCTTATACATCAACATGTGTCCCCTCTTCTTCATGTCTCCTCTACATCACCATGTGTCCCCTCTTCTTCATGTCTCCTCTACATCACCATGTGTCCCCTCTTCTTCATGTCTCTTCTACATCACCATGTGTCCCCTCTTCTTCATGTCTCTTCTACATCACCATGTGTCCCCTCTGTGTAAATAGACTCTGAAAGTTTCAGGAACAAAGATTCTCTCTCTTTTTGTCCTGATCCATTTCTATAAAAACCTGTCTGAAAATGAGCTGAT
This sequence comes from Dissostichus eleginoides, assembly GCA_031216635.1. Taxonomy (NCBI): domain Eukaryota; kingdom Metazoa; phylum Chordata; class Actinopteri; order Perciformes; family Nototheniidae; genus Dissostichus; species Dissostichus eleginoides. The sequence continues at coordinate 722,550 of CM062265.1, read as the reverse complement.
CAGATTTTGGCCACTTTATGATGTCATAATGATGTTTTGGCTTGTGTAACCATTAGCCAATCAGCAACCAAGGTAACCTTTATTCTCACAAGCCTATCATAGCGCTCCGCTAACCCTTTTAAATCTGCTCCCCCCTCTGACAGCTGTCATTTCAGGTGACTCGAAGCAACCCTCCTCCCCCCCTTTCACCTCCTGTCCCTCTGAATCCAGGGTCAAGCTAAGCCCCTCCCCTTCAGACCGACCCCAACCCTCCATTCACCACCACCAGGGTCAAGCTAAGCCCCTCCCCTTCAGACCGACCCCAACCCTCCATTCACCACCACCAGGGTCAAGCTAAGCCCCTCCCCTTCAGACCGACCCCAACCCTCCATTCACCACCACCAGGGTCAAGCTAAGCCCCTCCCCTTCAGACTGACCCCAACCCTCCATTCACCACCACCAGGGTCAAGCTAAGCCCCTCCCCTTCAGACCGACCCCAACTATCCATTCACCACCACCAGGGTCAAGCTAAGCCACTCCCCTTCAGACCGACCCCAACCATCCATTCACCACCACCAGGGTCAAGCTAAGCCCCTCCCCTTCAGACTGACCCCAACTATCCATTCACCACCACCAGGGTCAAGCTAAGCCCCTCCCCTTCAGACCGACCCCAACCATCCATTCACCACGACCAGGGTCAAGCTAAGCCCCTCCCCTTCAGACTGACCCCAACTATCCATTCACCACCACCAGGGTCAAGCTAAGCCACTCCCCTTCAGACCGACCCCAACCATCCATTCACCACCACCAGGGTCAAGCTAAGCCCCTCCCCTTCAGACCGACCCCAACTATCCATTCACCACCACCAGGGTCAAGCTAAGCCACTCCCCTTCAGACCGACCCCAACCATCCATTCACCACCACCAGGGTCAAGCTAAGCCCCTCCCCTTCAGACCGACCCCAACTATCCATTCACCACCACCAGGGTCAAGCTAAGCCCCTCCCCTTCAGACCGACCCCAACCCTCCATTCACCACCACCAGGGTCAAGCTAAGCCCCTCCCCTTCAGACCGACCCCAACTATCCATTCACCACCACCAGGGTCTAGACCCCGGGGGGTTTCATCAGATCGGTTCTCCCCTCCCGAATGATACTCCTGCACAACGGGGCCTAATCGCCAAAACTCCATTACATTCATTTGTGCATTCCTGGCAATAAATATGTATTCTTATCAACACCGTCTCTCCTGATTGAAACATAAGTTTACTACACAAACATTTTTAAATAAAGGTCTTTATTTCGAATTTCCGGAAAATAGAAAAAAGTCTAATTTTATTCTCATTTCACAAGAAAATTTGAGGAAAAAATGACAAATTCCGAGAATTAAAAGTGATTGTCTCTTTTATTTTAATACTCATGCTGCAGGAACACATTTATCTGCAAACATGAAGAATAATGACCCGCTCACAGTAAGAGCATATGGCATTTCAACACAAAATGAACAAATTATAAAAATTCTCTCTCTCTCTCTCTCTCTCTCTCTCTGCTTCTCTCTCTCTTCTCTCTTCTCTCTCTCTCTCTCTCTCTCTCTCTCTCTCTCTCTCCTCTCCTCTCTCGCTCTCTCTCTCTCTCCTCCCTCTCCGTCTCTTTAAATACAACATATAATAACCGGTACACAGTTTTACAAAAAACGCCTGAAAACAAGACATTTATTTGTATAATCCCCCTGAATAATGATGCTGGTGAATTGTTGTAAAAACTCACGTCTTCCCTTGTTTTGGCTCCTGGTTGTTTGTCTTTATTCTGGATCCCCCCTGTCTGCCCTCAACAAGTCTTCCTGGTTTGTTTTGATTTAATAAAGCTCACTTATTGTTCACCTTTTCTGAACCAACAAACCAACCATTTCAAATTCAAAGGAGTTTTATTGGCATGAAAGTTGAACGAAACAAAGCATCAACATACAAAATAATTAACAACTTTAACATTTCAAATGTTTACATATTATTGATATATATACAGTATATACAGTAATTACTCACGCACACACGCACGCACGCACGCACGCACGCACGCACGCACGCACGCACACACAGACACACACACGCACGCATGCACGCACACGCACGCACGCACGCACACGCACGCGCACGCACGCACGCACGCACACACACACGCACGCATGCGCGCGCACGCACGCACACACACGCATGCACGCACGCGCACGCACGCACGCACGCACACACAGACACACACACACACACGCACGCACGCACGCACGCACGCACACACACGCATGCACGCACGCACGCACGCACACACAGACACACACACACACGCATGCACGCACGCACACACACACACACACACACACGCACGCACGCACACACACACAGTCCTCAGGAAGCTCCCCGACTGCAGCCCTCTGTTTCCTCGCCTGTGGGAAAGAGACTCGGAGCTTTATGTTATCTCATGAATGGGAGTCCACCCACACCTCTCTCTCACACACTCTCACACACTCCCCTACACTAACAGGACCCCGTTGGCTTCAGTTTATCTTGCTGCAGTCTTCAAAAGCACTGAGGGCAAAATGTTATCCTGCTGCCCCCAGCTACACTGTGTGTTTGTGTGTGTGTGTGTTTGTGTGTCTGTTTGTGTGTGCGTGTGTGCGTGTGTGTGTGTGTGTTGTGATGGAGAGGTGTGGTTCAGAGGTTATCAGCTTATTAAACGGGGGGTTATCAGCCTGATGGTGAGGGTCATGTTGGGTTTATCACACACTGAAAAACAACTTTAATTGAGTGTATGTTGTCAACAGATTTCTCAGGACTGTTTCAGGTCAGCTGAAAGCACTAATATTTGGTTCAAGTTTGCTTATGTTTTTAAGAAAGTTTATATTTCACGCATACTTTATTCAAAACAGCTAACAGCTGCTAAATACCACTGCTGTATAAACAGAACTGGATCCAGAGTGCTCTGCGGTTCCCATTCCCTATTATGGTATTTTATGTTTTCTTTGGTGTGTTAGGATCTATGCTGAACTAAAAATTATTTAAATGTCACCCTCTAATAAAATAACTGACCTCAGCACCCCTCAGTAAAATTGGTAAACCAAGCAACCATTTCACTATCCATCTAACCAACCAACCAACCAACCAACCAACCAACCAACCAACCATCCAACCGACCACCCAACCGACCGACCGACCGACCGACCGACCGACCGACCAACCATTTAACGAACCAGCATGTATTGCTTATACAATTTAACGTACGCAGAATAATGAGTGTTTTGGAATCTGCGTCAGTCTGCTGCTTTGTGACCTCTTATCTCTGATGTACGGCTGATTGCTGCCTAATAGAAGCAGCTGTTTCACTCAGAGAGAGAATATGTGCTAATGAGCAGATCACAGAGAAACAGGACGAAGTGACGCCTCACTCAGGAGATGATACCAGCAGAAACACAGAGAGGGAGCTCAAACAATCACCAGATTCTTTACCAAGGTTTCCTTTCCTGTCCGATTGAACCAAGCATGTATTTTATAAATGCACATTAAACAGTTTTAATTATTATCCAAGGTGCTGCAGTGAGAGCAGGTCATGATGTACAGCACTGATCCTGCTATTAATGTAGTCTCTCAATACCTATACATGTAACTTCTTGTTTATATTAAGATATTTTAACTATATTTTATTTTATTTTATCTTTGTATTTTGAATTTTACTTTAATTATTTTTTTGTACAATTCATTCAATTTTCAGTGTTTATTTTATCTTTAACTTCTCACAGTTATATAAATATTCTGGCTGGCATTTTATTCTTTCAGTATAAATATTTGTATTGAATTACATTTTAATTTGACATTTTAATTCTATACATTTTCTTCTACATAATTACAATCAACTGTTCACAATGAATTTAATTCTACCTTTTAATTGTATATACTTATTTTAATTTCTTACGTTTATGTAATTTATTGTATTAATAATAATAATAATAATAATAATAATAATAATAATACATGTCTTTACAATATTATGCTTGAGTTTGGTTGATTGCGGAGGCGTGTGGCGCAGTGGATAGAGCCTTGGTGTTGGGATCAGGGGAGCACAGGTTCAAACCCCACTGCAGTCAGCATGTCGTTGTGTCCCTGAGACACTTCACCCCAAAGTGCTCCTGTGGGGATTGCCCACAGAATTGAGTATGTAAGTCGCTTTGGATAAAAGCGTCTAACAAGTAACATGTCATGTAATGATGTAATGATTGCATATTTTCATGTTTATGTTTTTATGCAAGATAAAAACTACATTTAAAAGAAAGATACTTTTATTTTATTTGATTAAAAACCCTAAAACCCATTGTCTTGTCACATTGAGGCCTGAGAGTGGGATTTATTATAGCTGTATTGTAAGGAGGCTTTAATGGACATCAAAACAATCCCAGATATCTTTCTCATTGTGTCCTCAGTTGTTGTTGTGACCACGTCTGAATCCTCCTCAGAAGTTTTTTAGGTCAAAATGTTTGCAGAAGGGAAACCATATCCATGTTTATTTACTAAATCCTGCACTGCAACCAAACCGAGGGACAGCAGCTGAGGCTCGTCTCCGGGGTATTAAACATCCACAGACGGCTCAAATACTGAAATATATCATCAAAAAACTACCCTGTTCAGAGTCCCAGCTGAACGGAGTCCTGCATCTGTTCCGTGGAATAAACTGACCTCAAACTAAACATATTGTTATCCTGCTTGAACCATAGATTCATAGGCTTTATAAACACAATAAATAAATCAATCACCCATCAATCATCCATCAATAATCAATCAATCATCCATCAACCATCCATCAACCGTCCATCAATCATCCATCAATCATCCATCAACCATCCATCAATCATCCATCAACCATCCATCAACCATCCATCAACCATCCATCAATCATCCATCAATCATCCATCAATCATCCATCAATCATCCATCCACCAACCATCCATCAACCATCCATCAACCATCCATCAATCATCCATCAATCGTCCATCAATCGTCCATCAATCGTCCATCAATTGTCCATCAATCGTCCATCAATCATCCATCAATCGTCCATCAATCATCCATCAATCATCCATCAATCATCCATCAATCATCCATCAATCATCCATCAATCATCCATCAACCAGCCATCCATCAACCATCCATCAACCATCCATCAATCATCCATCAACCAGCCATCCATCAACCATCCATCAATCATCCATCAACCATCCATCAACCGTCCATCAATCATCCATCAACCATCCATCAATCATCCATCAATCATCCATCAATCGTCCATCAACCATCCATCAACCATCCATCAATCATCCATCAACCATCCATCAATCATCCATCAATCGTCCATCAACCATCCATCAACCATCCATCAATCATCCATCAATCATCCATCAATCATCCATCAACCATCCATCAATCATCCATCAATCGTCCATCAATCGTCCATCAATCGTCCATCAATCGTCCATCAATCATCCATCAATCATCCACCAATCGTTCGAAAATTGTTTAATTCAAAACAAATGACTCAGTTAAGAAAAAATAAATAACCAACTTTAAAAGATATATTTTTTTTAAAGCACTAACATCTTTTTTTGTTGAAAAATAAATCACATAAATTGTCAATGATAACTTCATCTTAACAAATAATCAATTTTTTTTTTAAATCACATCCAGTTCCCAGGTCGGAAGAACTCTCCTGCTCTTCATCATCCTCATCACCACCAGCTCAGACTCTTCACTTTCCTATCATCTGCTGCTCATGTGTGTTAATCTCCTCTACAGTTCTAAATCAGTCGATCAATAACTCTCAACTAATCATCACTTAACGAGTCATCAACGAGTGTTTACTGACCGGTGCACTTCCTGCTGCTGTCGTCCTTCTTGGAGGAACTCATCAGTTTGCAGTTGAAGTTCTCCTCCCAGTACTCAGCGAACCAGACGTTCCTGCGGTTGTTCTCCAGAGTCCGAGAGGTGAAGTACGCATCGAAGCCTGAAACACAGGAAACACCAGGTGAATAAAACAAACGCACCTTTTAGGATTTAATGTTTCATGTGAGAGGCAGCGCAGAGTGAAGAGAATAACTGGAAGGAGACAAAAACATGAGGAAATGCAAAGATTCAAAGTAGGAAAACTGCTGGAAGACCAGGGGACACTAAAGAGTGACGCACACAGCTGAGAGACCAGGGGAGACTAAAGAGTGACGCACACAGCTGAGAGACCAGGGGAGACTAAAGAGTGACGCACACAGCTGAGAGACCAGGGGAGATTAAAGAGTGACGCACACAGCTGAGAGACCAGGGGACACTAAAGAGTGACGCACACAGCTGAGAGACCAGGGGAGACTAAAGAGTGACGCACACAGCTGAGAGACCAGGGGACACTAAAGAGTGACGCACACAGCTGGGAGACCAGGGGACACTAAAGAGTGACGCACACAGCTGGGAGACCAGGGGACACTAAAGAGTGACGTTGTTGGAAACTTACCTAAAATGTTCTATGGTCTTATTTTAACAATGTGGTCACTTGACTCCTTCTGATGTTACTAGGTTAGCTAATCCTGAACGTCACCAAGCGCTCTGTCCAAGCTGTGTGCGTCACTTTTTAGTGTCCCCTGGTTTCCGTTGTGTCACCAAAAAACGTATTGTATCCCATGCCCTGTTTATGTGGTTGCTGCTCACACTACCTCTGTTTCCCACATGATTTATATCTTGTATAACCTCAGTGTGTTTCTGAGTTTCTCCCCCCGACTTAAATCTGTCTTCCTCGGAGATAAACTGTCGACAGTTCAGAGCTTTAGAGTTTTATTTGGAGTTCAGAAAGCTCTCTGGGGAGGAGAGAGGAACCACGATTAATGCTGCCAATAACAGGGAGGTGTGTGTGTGTGTGTGTGTGTGTGTGTGCTAATTGCCTCTCTGATTAGTTGTTGTAATCACAGCTCCTCTCAGCAGGGGGTGAGGAGGCTGTCACTCTTTATTTTGTATTTTTTATATTCTATCTATCTATCTATCTATCCATCCATCCATCCATCCATCCCTCTCTCTCTCTCTCTCTCTCTCTCTCTCTATCTATCTATCTATCTATCTATCTATCTATCTATCTATCCATCTATCTATCTATCTATCTATCTATCTATCTATCTATCTATCTATCTATCTACACATAAACACCAGAAACCCCATCTCATTGGTCCGTTCTTCTCACAGAAACAGCCTCTCATTGGTCCGTTCCTCTCATAAACACCCACTACTCAGATATAATAATTCTCAGGTATTGAGGTAGTGACGGCGGCAGTGAGAGGGGTTCATGTGAGAGCTTTTTAATTAGTGCTTTTATTGCTTTCTGTTATTGATTTCTGATTGGTTACTCACACACTCTGGTGGCAATTGACTCTAATAGCATCGTGTCATCGTGTGAGGAATGAAAACCTGCAGACCTAATTACAGAAAGGGACACCAGAGGACACTGAGGTGTGTTGGACTGTGTGTGTGTGTTGTGTGTGTGTGTGTCAGTTTTAATATCGGGACACACTAGGAATCGTCTCTTCTGATTGGCTGCTGCCTGATGAGCTAAATGGTAATATATATTATGAATAAGGGCTGGTCTGACAAAAGAGAATCAAACAAAAACAATATTCTTTAATACAAGATGGCTGAAAAAAGTTTGCATATCAATACATTTGATCTGATTCAGTCTTTCTACTTTAACTCTCTGCAAAAACTCAAATGGACGGCCACTCCTGGAGCTAGCCACACACTGAAAACTGTTCAAAAGTTTCTCAGGAAAGTCGTGCTGCGTCTTTTTTTCTCTGATTTATGCACTTTTATCTGGATGGACATCAGAGATAATAATATCCCGGGGAAGTGTAATATCTCTCTGCGATATACGGAGTTATGACTCCGATTTCGGACTTCTCCTTCAGCTCTTAGCCTGTCGTTTCCCTGCAGAGGACGACCAGGGGACACTAAAGAGTGACGCACAAAACTGAGAGACCAGGGGACACTAAAGAGTGACGCACAAAACTGAGAGACCAGGGGACACTAAAGAGTGACGCACACATCTGGGAGACCAGAGGACACTAAAGAGTGACGCACAAAACTGAGAGACCAGGGGACACTAAAGAGTGACGCACAAAACTTAGAGACCAGGGGACACTAAAGAGTGACGCACAAAACTGAGAGACCAGGGGACACTAAAGAGTGACGCACAAAACTGAGAGACCAGGGGACACTAAAGAATGACGCAAACAGCTGGGATACCAGGGGACACTAAAGAGTGACGCACACAGCTGGGATACCAGGGGACACAAAAGAGTGACGCACACAGCTGGGAGACCAGGGGACACTAAAGAGTGATGCACACAGCTGGGAGACCAGGGGACAGTAAAGAGTGACGCACAGCTGGGAGACCAGGGGACACTAAAGAGTGACGCACACAGCTGGGAGACCAGGGGACACTAAAGAGTGACGCAAACAGCTGGGAGACCAGGGGACACTAAAGAGTGATGCACACAGCTGGGAGACCAGGGGATACTAAAGAGTGACGCACATAGCTGGGAGACCAGGGGACAGTAAAGAGTGACGCACACAGCTGGGAGACCAGGGGACACTAAAGAGTGACGCACACAGCTGGGAGACCAGGGGACACTAAAGAGTGACGCACACAGCTGGAGACCAGGGGACACTAAAGAGTGACGCACACAGCTGGGAGACTAGGGGACAATAAAGAGTGACGCACACAGCTGGTAGACCAGGGGATACTAAAGAGTGACGCACACTGCTGAGAGACCAGAGGACACTAAAGAGTGACGCACACAGCTGGGAGACCAGGGACACTAAAGGTGACGCACACAGCTGGGAGACCAGAGGACACTAAAGAGTGACACACACAGCTGGGAGACCAGGGGACACTAAAGGGTGACGCACACAGCTGGGAGACCAGGGGACACTAAAGAGTGACGCACACAGCTGGGAGACCAGGAGACATTAAAGAGTGACACACACAGCTGGGAGACCAGAGGACACTAAAGAGTGACGCACACAGCTGGGAGATCAGGGGACACTAAAGAGTGACGCACACAGCTGGGAGACCAGGGGACACTAAAGAGTGACGCAAACAGCTGGGAGACCAGGGACACTAAAGAGTGATGCACACAGCTGGGAGACCAGGGGATACTAAAGAGTGACGCACATAGCTGGGAGACCAGGGGACAGTAAAGAGTGACGCACACAGCTGGGAGACCAGGGGACACTAAAGAGTGATGCACACAGCTGGGAGACCAGGGGACACTAAAGAGTGACGCACACAGCTGGGAGATCAGGGGACACTAAAGAGTGACGCACACAGCTGGTAGACCAGGGGACACTAAAGAGTGACGCACACAGCTGGGAGACCAGGGGACACTAAAGAGTGACGCACACAGCTGGGAGACCAGGGGACACTAAAGAGTGACGCACACAGCTGGGAGACCAGGGGACACTAAAGGGTGACGCACAGCTGGGAGACCAGGGGACACTAAAGAGTGACGCACACAGCTGGGAGACCAGGCGACATTAAAGAGTGACACACACAGCTGGGAGACCAGAGGACACTAAAGAGTGACACACACATGGGAGATCAGGGGACACTAAAGAGTGACGCACACAGCTGGTAGACCAGGGGACACTAAAGAGTGACGCACACAGCTGGGAGACCAGGGGACACTAAAGAGTGACGCACACAGCTGGGAGACCAGGGGACACTAAAGAGTGACGCACACAGCTGGGAGACCAGGGGACACTAAAGGGTGACGCACACAGCTGGGAGACCAGGGGACACTAAAGAGTGACGCACACAGCTGGGAGACCAGGCGACATTAAAGAGTGACACACACAGCTGGGAGACCAGAGGACACTAAAGAGTGACACACACAGCTGGGAGATCAGGGGACACTAAAGAGTGACGCACACAGCTGGTAGACCAGGGGACACTAAAGAGTGACGCACACAGCTGGGAGACCAGGGGACACTAAAGAGTGACGCACACAGCTGGGAGACCAGGGGACACTAAAGAGTGACGCACACAGCTGGGAGACCAGGGGACACTAAAGAGTGACGCACGCAGCTGGGACCGGAGCGCTTGGTGACGTTCAGGATGATAAAGTGAACGTAGAAAGACTGAATCAGATAAACTTTATTGATATGCAACTTTTCCAGCTGTTTTATATTGAAGAATATTGATTTAGTTTAATTTTAAATCAATATTGTGAGTCCATCGTCTTTTTCCTACGTAGCAGGATAATGCTGTCGCTTGACACCTGTCGCTCTGTTTCTGCTGCACAACACCTCCACACTTTACACTGACTATGTGTATGTGTGTGTGTGTGTGTGTGTGTGTGTTTTGGGGTTTGAAGAATGAGAGCCTCATAATGAATCTGACAGAAAATCTTTGCCCATAGCTCCTTTTGCTCAGCGATGTGTGCAGTTTCAAACGCCCCCAGAGAGTGTGTGTGTGTGTGTGTGTGCGTGTGTGTGTGTGTGTGTGTGATCTGGCTCTCTTCATGACAGAAGACACTGACCTGTGGAGACAGTTGGAGTCAGGTGCATTTATAGAGTTGTATGTCAACATTACGTTTTCTCCCTCTCTGATCAACGGATGGATTGTGAAGCTTTTGTGACGGTGAAACGTGAGGGAGTAAGAAAACAATGAACTGTGATTTAGTTATTCTAACTGTAAGACATCACCTTAAAGGTGGCAGGGCTTTCAGATTTATGAGAGACTTTGTGGATGCATTTCTGCAGGGCAAAGAGAACGTCTCTACTTTAAAGAGTCCTCTCCTGCTGATGTTCAGGTACATATCAGTATGTAGTTTCTCTACTTTAAAGAGTCCTCTCCTGCTGATGTTCAGGTACATATCAGTATGTAGTGTCTCTACTTTAAAGAGTCCTCTCCTGCTGATGTTCAGGTGTATATCAGTATGTAGTGTCTCTACTTTAAAGAGTCCTCTCCTGCTGATGTTCAGGTGTATATCAGTATGTAGTGTCTCTACTCTAAAGAGTCCTCTCCTGCTGATGTTCCGGTGTATATCAGTATGTAGTGTCTCTACTTTAAAGAGTCCTCTCCTGCTGATGTTCAGGTACATATCAGTATGTAGTGTCTCAACTTTAAAGAGTCCTCTCCTGCTGATGTTCAGGTACATATCAGTATGTAGTGTCTCAACTTTAAAGAGTCCTCTCCTGCTGATGTTCAGGTGTATATCAGTATGTAGTGTCTCTACTTTAAAGAGTCTCATGTTATCAGAAACCTCCTCTCAGTTCTGATCTGTACCTGAAACCCAGTCAGCAGCCTGAAGACGTCCCTCAGGAGGAATGTTTCCTGTCTCTGAGGCTCCTCTCTCACAGGCGGTGTAAATGACATGTCCCCGGGTGAGGAGCACTTTCATTTTAAACCCTCCGTTACAACCTCTCCGTGCAGCCGAGCAGAAACATGAGGCTGCTGTGATTCCTTTACACTCTATGAAACACACACACACACACACACACACACACACACACACACACACACACACACACACACACACACACACACACACACACACACACACACACACACACACACACACACACACACACACACACACACACACCCTGAGAGATAACATCCTGCAGATTCATCCACAAAACCTCTGACTTTTGTCTGTGCGCAGCGTGGCGTATGCATCAAATATAAACTCTGGATCTGATGAAGGCAGCGAGGGAAACACTTTCTTACGGGAATGAGATCTCACCCCTTGTTAAAATAAGTCAGAATTGAAGGAGAACACGGTCCCTGTGTTGCAGCTGTGAGATTTAACCCAGTGAAATATCTATTGGTTTAAAAAACTACATTATTAACAACCCCCACATGGACCAGAGCCTCTCTAGTGTTTCTTTGCATTGCATTCAGAAAATCTCTAAATGTTGAAGCGTTACCACCTTAAATAGTCCCTATTCTTCTTCTGTGGTGTTCCCTCTCCTGTAGTCTATAGGTATTAGTGCATGTAAATGGTCTGCAGATGCTGTGTTCCTTCAGAGGGAGTTTCTCTCCCACACTGGTTTTAGAGAAAGTCCCAAATACCGTTTATTGCTGTAATAGTCCTTCAATCCCGAATTTCGGTTGGTCCCGTCATATTTAAGACTAAATGTTTTAGGTTGTGTCTGCTTCTTCTATTACATATCTCTCTGCTCAGCCATGTGTATCAACGATAAATCCTTCTCCTCCGTGTAGCATCTCTTCTGACCCACTTCTGTCAGACTGTTAGCAGACCAAACGGCCCTTTAGTCGCCTGAAAACACCCGAACGGTAGACAAAAAAACATTTTCTGGGTTCTGTATTTAAATCTTAAAACAAAATGTGTAAAAGTCTAAATCCAAGCTGCAAATGTGAATCCAATGAAAGACATATTAATCATTATCTTTCTGTATCTGAATCACATCTAGTTCTGGTTCAATGTGAGTGCATGAATCATGTTCATTCACACTGTACATTTTATATTTATATTTAAGTGAATATCCCATTCCATGCACTGTGAATAATATCCTGCATATATTGTGTAAAACTGGCTCTTCAATAGTGTTTTTATTTGTCAGACAGTTCATAGATTTTGTATCTTCACGTCATCTGTATGTTTTCTCACTCTCTAAATGCTGGTTTATTTCTATTTCTGATTGGAGATGTTTATATATTAGAATTGTCTATTCCTACTCTTTAAATGTGTTATTATGTGCAATGCCTTGTTTTGTTTTTCTGCTGCTGCAACAAAAAGAAATCCCAAATTGGGATTAATAAAGTTCGTGTGTTATCTTATCAGCGTTTCTGCATATTCAGAAGTATGATCATGCGTGAGGCAGAAAGGACTTCTTCTGAGCTCAAACTGACGACCTGTGATTGTCCCGGTGTATTTATCCGTCTCATGGGGGACGCCAGACTGCGAGTCTCTGCAGATTTAAAGTCGACCGCCAGCAGACAGGAGTCATTTAGCTGAGCCTCCAGAGGGAAACACAATTAGAGAAAACAGCTTTAATGCCCGCATTTAAGATAAGACTAATCCTCAGTCTGACAGGAAAACAGAAGCTTGAGAGGAAACGCTGCTCAGAGAAACAAATACACTCGGGGCTTTCCTGCAGAGATGTACCGACAAAACATGAAGTCAATTCATATTTGCATTTACAAAGTAATCTACATATTGTGTTTCTTTGTGGATACACTCTATGGGATGGAGACCCTTGCTCACCTTGAATCTAACTGGGAATATTACTGGTATTAAGGATGGAATAATAAACTTTGAGTTACCCATTGAAAAGTATGTTGGCATATCACTCAAATATTGCATTTACATATTATTTTATTGAACTTTAAAATATTGTTGTAATTGTTTTTATTTTATTTGACTACATTAGTTACTTACAGTTTATGATTTTACTTCCTAAATAGAAACCGTTTACATGGTCTAAATATACAAATATATAAAAATAAACTCCAAATCTTAAGCAGCTTCAACAAGAATAAGGCATTTATATGTCTATTAGTGATTCATAATGGTAGTCTCATAATGTAAAACATACTTTTGATTATAGCAGTCAATGTCAAGTCATTTGAGAGAATATAAAGTGTATGTAGTATAGTAAAACGTGATTTTAAAGATGATTTAAATCTAAACTGAAGCCATGAGAAGCCCTGATAGTATAAAGAAGTAAAAGAGGACTTCCTGTTCTCTGACAGAAGGATCTGGGTTTGATGGAGGAGGTCAGGGAACATTTAAAGGCCAGAGGAAGGTAGAGTCACATGGCTGGCTGAACAAGTGACAGTTAAATGTGAGAAGTCAGAGATGATAGGAGGAGACGTTGGTTTGAAGCAGGAGAAAGGATGCTTAGCACGATCAGTGTCGCAGCTAAATGTCTCCTCCTCCATCTCTTTGCCGTTTGTCAGATTAGAGTTCAGTCTCACAGCGAAGACACAGGAATCCTCTGTGACAGAGAGCACCGGAGCACAGGAGAACTGCAGGAAACACACACAGATATCTACACATCCAGACAATCAGACACCTAGAGACACAGAGACTCAGACACCAACACATCCAGACATCTGAACATCCAGAGACACAGACACAGAAACACAGAGACACCAACACATCCAGAGACACAGACATTCATTCAGACACCAAGACACGTAGACAACAAAACGTCCACACATCTAGATATCCAGAGACCACAAAACTGAGGCATTCGAACATCACCCAGACGTCGAGTGATCCAGACACTCAGACATCACAACAACCAGACACCAAATGTTCAAGAGAACAGAGAGTCAGACACCAAAACTTCCAGACATCTGAACATCCAGAGAACACAAAACTGAGGCATTCAAACATCAACATACCGAGACATCAAGAGATCCAGAAAGTCAGACATCACAACAACCGGACTCCAAGAGACACATTCACACACTGTTGGCCATCGGGAGCAATATCTTTACTGTGGAGGCTGGGGATCAACAACCTTCCACCCAGACATCTGAACACCCAAAGATCTAGACAACTGAACATCAAAAGATCTAGACATCTGAACACCCAAATATCTAGACATCTGAACACCCAAAGATCTAGACATCTGAACATGCAAAGATCTAGACAACTGAACACCAAAAGATCTAGACAACTGAACACCTACAAATCTGGACATCTGAACATCCAACGATCTAGACATCTGAACACCCAAATATCTAGACATCTGAACACCCAAATATCTAGACATCTGAACACCTAAAGATCTAGACATCTGAACACCCAAATATCTAGACATCTGAACATCCAAAGATCTAGACATCTGAACACCCAAAGATCTAGACATCTGAACACCTAAAGATCTAGACAACTGAACACCTAAAGATCTAGACATCTGAACATCCAACGATCTGGACATCTGAACATCCAACGATCTAGACATCTGAACACCTAAAGATCTGGACATCTGAACACCCAAAGATCCAGATCTAGACATCTGAACATTTAAAGATATAGACAACTGAACAATCAAATATCTAGACAACTGAACGTCCTTACACCTAGACCTGCAGACATCAAAACATCCAGAAATCCAGACATTCAGACATCTAAACACTCACAAATCTAGACATCTGAACACCCAGACCTCCAGTCATCCAGAAACCCAGACATTCAGTCATCCAGACATTCAAACACCTTAAGGTCTTGACATTTGGATATCCGGACATTTGAACATCTGAAAACCTAAACATCAAGACAATGTTCATAAAGTCATTGCTTCAAATCAATCATTTCCTGTTCTAAATCCTCCAAAATAAAGCAGCTTTTCTCCGTCTGATATCACGCTAATATCGTTGGGTTTCGGACTGTTGCTCGGAGAAGACATTTAAAGACGTCACCTTGGACTTTGGGGATTTATGGAAGACATTTTTCACTTTTTATGATCTGACTTTTTATAGACTAACGATGAATCAGACAGAGTTACAGCACTCAGTCTGTCTGTCTGTCCTTTGACCTGTGACCGGACTTTGAGTGCTTTTTCCTGATCCCCATCTTTTACTCCACCACGTCTCTGCAGACTGCATTGCAGAGAGTCTCGTTTACCGATTCCTGGCGGATAAAGTTAAACACAGCGCACAGACAGAAGTGGAGGTCAGGGCGGAGAAGCAGACATGTGTTCATCCTGGGAGAGGATGTAAGATAAGATTAGAAAAAGCTTTATTCATCCCTGTAGGGAAATTCAGGTGTCAGAGCAGCGCTATGTGATAAAAGGATAAAACGAGAGCTTTGCTGGAGTTAAAAGCCACTGCAGTGTTATAAGGCTATACAAGTTATATAGAAAACATATGGTCCTGTGTGCAATACATTAAAGGGGACCTATCATGCAAAATGCACTTTGTGATGTCTTTTATACATACATATGTGTCCCCGGTGTTCCAGGGAACTCACAAAGTGTCAGAAAACAAAACCCTCTCTCTTTTCCTCCATACCCAAATCTCTAAAAACGGGGCTGCAACGGATTTGATACGGGTGGATTTTTTATTTGCACCTTTTTGACGTAATGTAGGTGCACTCCGCCTGATTGGTCAACTCTCCACCAATCAGGGGAATGAGAGGTTGGGGCACGGCCACGGCCATTGCCCAACCTGTAATTTGCATATAGGCTGTCGGCAGGCTACATTTCCCCAGTCACATCTGTGGTTTTGCCTGCTCTTGATGACAACTGAGGTGTTTATCCATCTGGAGTTATACTTTTTATGACCCTAAGTTATTGAACTTTCCAACGGTAACAGTTGTTGCACGATGTTGGAAGAAAAGGTTAATAGGTAAACTATTAATAAACGCAATGAGGCCATTGTATATATGCTGAAAAGATGAATGTCTCCCTATATAAATATATATATATGTACCGCTGTTTTTGCGTTACAAACTCTGTTACAAACTGTACACATAACATTCTTTCTAATTAGCCAAAACGGAATAAGTAGCAAGCATCGTAACAAAGAGTTAGCGTAAAATAAATAGGGACAGCTTGTCAACTAACCATTCAGAAACGTCCTGCTGCAACCGAGATGTTTGCACCTCCACCAAAACCTCCGCTTCTTCAGGGTCAGATTCTGGATCAAATTGGTAATATGCTTGAACACATGCATTGCTCTGAGAAAACATGTTGACTCTCACTCGTAATCACAGCAAGCATGATAACATGACGCTCGTGCCGGGGCCGTGTCACGCCCCCTCTTCCGCATGGGGGCGTGGTCAGCTGAATCAGACCTTGCAAAGACAGAGCTGGAGTGAGGCAAAATGAGGCATGGCTAAAATGCATGATCTGTTTCGTATTTTGAAAATTAAAACGTATTAATATACCTTATATATATATATATATACCTTATATATTATTTAAATATAGCATGATAGGTCCCCTTTAAAGAGGGGGGGTTCATTTGAAAGAAGGCAAACTTACTTTCAACCAACAGCAACAGTATGCATTACTAACACGAGGTGAAATGCAAGATTTCATTACACAATGTGACAGAGACAAAGTGCCCCCTAAATATATCAAACCCTGCTAAAAAAACAGCT
>CM062265.1:680425-700425 GCA_031216635.1 Dissostichus eleginoides | reverse complement strand
GTTTCTGCTGCACTATTTCTTAATGCTCTTAATGTCTTTCATTGTTGTAAAGCACTTTGAATTGCCTTGTGTTGAAAGGTGCCTATAATCATATTTATTCTTCAAATATTTAATTCGACTTCTTTTCTGTTCCTATTTCCACTCGCTGTCTCATATAATGGCAAAATAGGAGCAAACTTCTAAAAACTAAACCAAACAAAGCATCAGAAACTTCAGGAAACTGCTCAGCACGGTATAATGAGCTTTAGATCCTTTGGGTCGTCTTGAGGAAGGTTGTTGTTGTTTTTAAATGTAGTTTAAAGATGTTTATTATTAGGGTTTGTGCTGACATGGTGAGTTTAATCACATTAACACACAACCAGCTAATGGTGTTACTGAGAGAGTGGAGGAAAGCCTCATAAAGCTGAGAGAGAATGGGTCTGCTGCCCTTAAGCCTGACGTTACCCAGACAGCCCGTCACGGCCCACAATCCTCAGCGCCGTCTTTATGCCCAAAACTCCAATATCCATAAATCATTGTCAGGAAACGGAGGGAACAGGAAGTAGTTAGTGAAGGTCACACGGCGAGCCTCGGGGCAGGACTCCTGATTCTCAAAATGGGTGAAATATGTTTTTCAGGCGAGGAAAAGGGCACGAACCGACGCTACAGCAGAGCATTGGCAGCACGATTAGCGAGGCTATCATTTGGGGAGTAGGAGGATTCTGATTTGAGAATCTGACTCCTCATTAGTCGCTGTTGTTGTTGTGGATTCATGTTTTATTCACAGCTCCACTGGACAGAACAACAGAGAAACGTCTCGCTGTCAGAAACCTTGTTAGGAGCGACAGGCGAGTCTCTGACGGCGCTGCGAGTGCATCTGAAGCCCAAAGACAGGGATGCCATGTTTTAGTAAAGAAAGTTGTGTTTCCTCTCACGTTGTGTCCCACTCCTCTGACGCTCACTGAAGATATCTGCTAATGATGACTCTCATTGGAGATCACTGAATCTTTTTTATGATTTCATCATCACATTATAATTATAACTCGTTTGCAGTGAGCCAACTGGAGCGAGCAGCGCTGGAAAACAACCTCAATCAGACTTTGATCAACTTTAGCCGATATTGATCAAATGCAAAACACAGATATTAGAATCAGGATGTAATAACTTATTCCTGTTTAGTAACTTTATATGCTTGAGGAACTGCCTTTTATATTTAAGACAGAAATCGTGATTAAAAAAGATTGCAAACAACGTCCCAAACCTCTCCCATCAGGAGACACAGCTTCAGAAAGGATGCAGATATAGAAACCCAAATGTTCCACATGAAGAAACATCTCCAGAAACAACACATGCAGCGTTTAGAGAACATTCAGCAACTTGAGGAGACATGCAGCGTTTAGAGGACATTCAGCAACTTGAGGAGACATGCAGCATCTAGAGAACATTCAGCAACTTGAGGAGACATGCAGCATCTAGAGAACATTCAGCAACTTGAGGAGACATGCAGCCTTTAGAGAACATTCAGCAGCTTGAGGAAACATGCAGCATCTAGAGAACATTCAGCAACTTGAGGAGACATGCAGCATCTAGAGAACATTCAGCAACTTGAGGAGACATGTAGCATTTAGAGAACATTCAGCAACTTGAGGAGACATGCAGCATTTAGAGAACATTCAGCAGCTTGAGGAGACATGCAGCATTTAGAGAACATTCAGCAACTTGAGGAGACATGCAGCGTTTACTAAAAGCTGCAGAAACCAAACGCTGCAAATACAAAACGCTGCAGATCTGCTGTAAGCTAGCTAGCTAACGTAGCTAACCTAGTCATTTCAGATATACTGACAAACACTTCCAGTTATGAGGCGACAGTGTGGGTCGACTGAGTGTTAGAGAAGGTGAACGGGCTGATTGGATTGATGTCGTTAAGAGGCTTGGGGGAATCTCATGATGAGCCGTTTGTCTGCAGAGGGATGTCTCTGAAGGACTTGTCATACGGAGGCCGACAGGTAAAAACACGCTGCAGCTTCAGAGAGGATGCAGATATAGAAACCCAAATGTTCCACATGAAGAAACATCTCCAGCAACAACACATGCAGCATTTAGAGAACATTCAGCAACTTGAGGAGACATGCAGCATTTAGAGAACATTCAGCAACTTGAGGAGACATGCAGCGTTTAGAGAACATTCAGCAACTTGAGGAGACATGCAGCGTTTAGAGAACATTCAGCAACTTGAGGAGACATGCAGCATCTAGAGAACATTCAACAACTTGAGGAGACATGCAGCATTAGAGAACATTCAGCACTTGAGGAGACATGCAGCATCTAGAGGACATTCAGCAACTTGAGGAGACATGCAGCATTTAGAGAACATTCAGCAACTTGAGGAGACATGCAGCATTTAGAGGACATTCAGCAGCTTGAGGAGACATGCGCAGCGTTTACTGAAAGCTGCAGAAACCAAACGCTGCAAATACAAAAGGAGAGCAGCATGATGCAGGCAGAGGAATACGGCTGTGAAACACAAATGGAACATTAATCAGTCAATATGCAAATCAAAGAAACTGTTATAAAACAGTAAAAACTGGCACAATTTTAAAACGACTTCAATTAGGAGTTATAAGAGCAATCACATCGACCAATGGATTCTGTTCTCTGTCCTTTCAGATGAACTTGAACTCCCCAAAGTGATCAAATCTGACAATTTAAGAACTCAAAATCTTCGTATGAACTGAACACGGCTATATATTTAAATATGAAACTAAACCAGTCCACAACCACTAATCAAACTATTATGGGTTTTTCTTTTTCAAGCATTTGGATGGAATTCGAATGAAAGGTAGATTTTGACTTTTTCTCAGTAATTTGACTTTTTCTTAGGATTTCAACTTTTTCTCACGATTTTGACATTTTCAACGTTTTCTCAGAATTGTTCACATTTTCTCACTATTTTGACTTTTTTGACATTTTCTCATCTCATTTATTTAGAAGTCTTTTGGTCTGTTTAACGTTCAATTTATACTATTTTATTAATGAGTGCCCATGCCAAACAGAGATGCTTTTGCCTCTCCGGACAGACGAGGAGAGAGGAAGCGTTTATTTTCTCCTTCAGAGGAACTTTGTTTAAATCCCTGCAGACTGAGTGAGATGGAGACGGGCTGATGGCAGGAAGATGAAGGTGATGATATATAATCATCATCAAACAGTCCTGGGCCATTTAGGGACAGCATGAATGTTCTGGCTGATGATGGAGAGCAACACTCAGGAGATAAAGACGCTGGAGCTCAGGAGAGGAAGGAGGCAGATCGGTGTTTATATTATCCGTGTGTTCGGGTCAAATTACTGCCTTCATCATGAATATTGTGTTTTACATCCAACTGCCTCAAGGCCTCATGATATCCTCCACAGTAGAGTTATTCAAATATAACATTTCTGATCACTTTCATTGACTTCTGAGGTTTAGTTTACTTTACAAAATGACAAAGATTACAGAAAGACCCCAGCCACAAACTGTCCCGCAGCATCAGGACTCAAAGCACCAGACTCAGAGACAGTTCTTCCCACAATAAGACCGTAAACACCTGAACTCTGTGAAGAACATCCATAAACATTCATCTGTTTGCAACTTGCACATTATTATCTATATCATATTCCATTTACTTGTATACAGACTCTTCTTGCACTATTTCTATTTTATTTGTAATTACTTTAACATTCTCTTGCACTATTTTATCTGTTTTATCTGTTTTATGTCCTATATATATTCATGTTGCTCTGTTGGAGGAGGACTTCAGTTTTTCATTGACATATCTACGCTGTAGCTGCTGAGCACATGGTGATAAAGACATGAATCTTGGATCAAGTGAACTCTGTACCTCCTGTGGTGGTCCATAGGAAATGAATGGGTCACCGTAGATAGAATATGTGAATGTTCAGAGCCTTTCTCTGAATATCCACTGCAGGTATTCCTTTAACCAGCAGTCTGAAGGAGGCTCTTTTGGACAGGATGTAGTGAATGTGATATATTGAACGTACCACTGATGGAGGCTCTTTTGGGCAGGATGGAGTGAATGTGATATATTGAACGTACCACTGATGGAGGCTCTTTTGGGCAGGATGGAGTGAATGTGATATATTGAACGTACCACTGATGGGGCTCTTTTGGGCAGGATGGAGTGAATGTGATATATTGAACGTACCACTGATGGTGGCTCTTTTGGGCAGGATGGAGTGAATGTGATATATTGAACGTACCACTGATGGAGGCTCTTTTGGGCAGGATGGAGTGAATGTGATATATTGAACGTACCACTGATGGAGGCTCTTTTGGGCAGGATGGAGTGAATGTGATATATTGAACGTACCACTGATGGTGGCTCTTTTGGGCAGGATGGAGTGAATGTGATATATTGAACGTACCACTGATGGTGGCTCTTTTGGGCAGGATGGTGACGGCGCCCACAGCCGCCTCCTCCAGCTGCAGAATTGGGCTGTTTTTGGCGCCCCAGCTGTCAGAGCCGATCCACAGGAAGTGACCCACCTGGTCCGCTCGCTTACTGGCATTCAGGATGCCTCTGATAGAAGAAATACAGGCTGTAAAACTGCAGATAATATCCTATTACTAATAATAATAAACCATCTGACAGTTAAAATCTGTTCCTTATTAGGGACCGAGCCTTTTTTTTTCCAGAATTGTTGACGTTTTAATCAGAATTTTCCTTTTTTGTTGTATGTCTTCAGTATGCTGTATGATTGTCATTTTAAGCTGTAACTGGGACATACCTGATGTCCTCGTCGGAGGCGAACAGGATGATGGCGCGGGCGTATCGAGTGTCCAGCAGCATGCGGATTATTTTATCAAAGTCCGAGGGTTTGTGGTCGTGAGGAATCTTCAGAGACTGAGCGATGCAGATTCCTCCTGAGACGACACAAAGAGAAGCCTTCATTAATACAAATCCATTAAGAGACATGACTTCACTTCACGCAGCTAATGTTGGACACTTGTTATATATATTATGTATTTATTTCAACAAGGACCACTCATACAAATACATTAATCTCAGAAAAGAGAAGAGATGAATTATGCCAGATTTGAGCTAATAGCTAATTTCCAACCTAACCAATGTTAGCAACCTCTATTTTTTAAATCCACCAGTGGGGAATTTACTGACATATTTTATGTGGTAGAACAAACCGTTAAAATCTCTTCAGCTTGTGTTAAGCTCAGACATTATTTCAGGATAACGACCAAAAACACATCCAGAAACCATTCAGAGTCCCTTTATTAGTCCCACAGAGGGGACGTGTACATTTGTTACAGCAGAAAAGAGCCAAAGACAGCTTAATGTTAACTAAGAAGCATGCATAAAAAAAATATCAAAGATAAAAAAATATATATTATAATAAAAAAAGTTTACAAAAAACACATCCTGTAACAGTTCTGAGGATTTAGCCGCCAGGTATATATTGAACAATTATTAACGGCATATATATATATATCTTATCAATATATTGAGCTCCAGACCAGATGACAGGAAGTGAAGTCATGCAGAGTCAAGGTCTAGCCTCACGTCTGTCTGAGGTTAAAAGACTCTCTTCAATGACTTCCAGAAACCTCCTTTAAAAGTTGTTTCCAGAAGGTTGAGGTACAGCTGATTGAAAGAAGACTTTCACGGATCAGAAGAAAGAGCCGCTGACATTTCATATAACCTCCAACGTTTCTGCTCAGGCATCTTAAGAAAGTGAGGGAAATGCTGCAGGGCTCCAGAATAAAGGTCCCTCAGCAGCTCAGAGGAGGATGTCAAAGCATTCAATAGACTTCTCTTATCTTGCATGCGTCACACTCAGTTTAACCTGCAAATAAAAAGTAAAATGTTTGTAAAATATTTAACTTTTTTAATGCTCTGAGATCCAGAGGCGAAAGTAAGAAGATTTACTCAAGTACTGAATTAAGTAAAATAAGGTGTTTGTACTTTACTTCAGAATTTCAATTTTTTCTACTTTGTACTTCAGCTCCAGTTTTTTTGACTTTTTCTCCAAATGTTTACATTTTCAGAATATTTTACTTTTGAGAACTTTTGAGCCAGAATTATACATTTTTTCCCCAGCTGTTCTTTTTTCATAATGTTCACCTTTTTCTCATAATGTTCACCTTTTTCTCATAATGTTCACCTTTTTCTCATAATGTTCACCTTTTTCTCATAATGTTCAGTGTGGTGCGGGTAGATCGCGCACCGTTAACAAATCCACCCGTGCAAAGGTTAATGTATAAGTTCAGGCAAAGGGGTTTCACTACACATTGATATGTCAGATGCAGTTGTTACAGCTTTCTATGGGTTCTCAGGTGGCGAATACACACAGACTTCTCACCTTTTAATCCTCAGCATAATCTCACCCTTACTGAATTAACTTTGGAGATCAAATATACACACTGTTTTGAAACATTCAATGTCTGACAGTTCTGTTTGGGGAGTCAAGGAACCCTGAATAATCATTGCTAAAACTAACACTGTTTTCTTTGTCCTTTATCTTCCATGCTGAACTTCTCGCATCATTGCCCTCTGACACATGGGTCGGCACCCATGTTTATTCGATGGCTGCAAACCCAACGACGAGGGTTCTCCTCCAAGCTGCGCGATCTCTGCCTAAGCTGCGATCTGCCCCAGATCGCTATTCCCACTGTTTAAGAATCTGCGCAGCCACAACTGCAGCTCTATATCCGCCTACCTCAACCCTGAGTATCCTGGGCCATCGGTCATCTTCTGCCCACCAGCACTATATAATGCTTCACAGGAATGAGATCCTTTCAGCACAAACAACCATGAACTCTTGCACTACTTGATGAAAGAGTAAACGTTCAAAGATGTATATCTGTAGAATTCTGTTATTGCATACCAGGTGGTTGCTGGGTTAGATTATAGTATATTCCCCTCATAGCTGCATGCTTTGGGGGGTAAGCTCATTGTCGCTGCCTGAAGACCTAGACAAAGCAGTCTTGATAGGTAGTATATTCCCCTCAAAGCCGCGGTGCTGGGGGGGGTCGGCACTGGTCACTTCCAGGCCTACACATAGCAGTCTCTCTATGTAGTATATTCCCCTCAAAGCCGTGATGCTTAAGGGGGATGGCTTTTCGGGATGTTCCCGGGCCTTCACAAAGCAGTCACTGGGTAGTATATTCCCCTCAAAGCCGCTGTGCTTGGGGAAGAATCAGCTCTGGGCTATTCCTCAGGCATACACATAGCAGTCTCACTAAGTAGTATATTCCCCTCAAAGCCGCTGTGCTTGGGGAAGAATCGGCTCTGGGCTATTCCTCAGGCCTACACATAGCAGTCTCACTAAGTAGTATATTCCCCTTAAAGTCGCTGTGCTTAGGGGGAATGGCCACGTGGCAGCTCGCCAGGCCCTCTACTTATCAGACTTACATCACCAGCGTCAGGCTCGGGCAATGCAGTTTTGGGGGATAGTATCTAATCTCCACGCAGTTTTGGAGGTTAGTTATTTAATCATCACTCATCGTGCTATGTATATCTGTGGAGTGATGAGGCCCGAGCCTAGACGCCAAACTCAACTATATGCTGCTTCTAATAACCATGTTAAAGAAACACGTGAGTTGTCTGACTGAAATGGGGCGAAGCCTGCGAGCTAGTTCAGGCAGTCAACTCGAGCACTTATGCTGCATTCATACATAACGCCCCTTGCCACTCTACAACCAACCAAACAGAGTCTCCTTAATATGCTGCTCTATTTAACCTGCCAGATATCTCTCCATGCATTGCTTGCTGCAGCTACTTCCACGTTGCTGCTGATTGCCTGCCCCACCACCACCCCAGCTTCCACCCCAGCTTCCACCTGTAGGCTCGGGGGGTTAGTTATTTAATCATCACTCATCGTGCTATGTATATCTGTGGAGTGATGAGGCCCGAGCCTAGACGCCAAACTCAACTATATGCTGCTTCTAATAACCAGGTTAAAGAAACACGTGAGTTGTCTGACTGAATTACATACTGATACTTGTCAGACGGCAGGCGAATAACCTTTTAAAATGCGTGTTTTCTGAATGGAGTTCGGATCAAACAGGCTAAACTAATGTTGTAGCTGCTACAGACACAGATACAGGTTATTCAGGTTCTGAACAGATATCAGGAGCTGTGAGCTCTGAGTGCTAACAGTTAACGGCTGATGTTTTGGTTTTCTGATTCAACCTCAGTGACGGCAGGCTGAGATCCTCACCGCCGATTGGCTACCGCACGAACGCGTCATTCGCCTCACGTACGGTGTGAACGCACCAATGGTCTATGCACGGATAAAGAATGTTGTTAGAATTTTGAATTTGTAAGAATGTGTTAAAATAACTAGTTTTAATGTTAAATGTTGCACTTGCATGAAGCTTCAAGTTAAAATGGCACTTTATGTTATCTGCTCACTCCAAGATGTTGTTTGTGTCTTTGTTGTTGTTGATGTCAACAAAATAATTTACTCATTCACTCAAACAAATGGAAAATAAGCTACATAATTTATATTTAGGATTGTAATGAAGGAATGAATGAAACTTAAAATGATAGGTATGATGTAAATATATATATTTATCCTTTTTGACATGTTAGTTATGTTGTGTTCTTGGTTTAATCAAATTGGAAGTTGCCCCAAAGGATTTGATGTCATTCAGATGCAATTAGCGACATAAAAGGCCTCAAACTGGAAGCACTGTCTGGGCCGTCTTTTTCACTCAATTCTGCAATAGGTAGATCTCGCCTTTCACCAAGGCCGTGATCTTGGGCTTAAAAAGGTTGGCGACCACTGGTTTAAACCATCTTGTATGTATTTGTATGAGATTACACAGAGACCCCCCCTCAGGTTCAAAGGAGCTCACTATTTGTAAATGTAATGCTCCAGAAATTTGACTTTTTCTCTATTTTCTTCAGATATTTAACTTTTTTCTGAGCTTGAACATTTTTCAGAAAACTCTATTAATGTTTTGATTTCTATAAGAATTTTAACTTATGTTTCCAGAGACAGATCTTGGTTATTTAAACCCTCTTTTTATGTATTTGTATGAGATTACACAGAGACCCCCCCTCAGGTTTAAAGGAGCTCCCTCTCTGATAGTTTACGTCTGAAAGCATGAGGGTGATTTACCCGGGATGGATTCAGAATATTCAGAATATGAAATCATGGTTTGAACATTGCTCACCTGAAGCTCGATGGTTTATTCATGTGTGGAATAAAAGACCAGATGAACATATTTGATTTATCACGCCTCAGTTATTATATTGAATTGGAGAACAGGAGTCCTGGAGATATATCACTGAGGCTCAACAAATGAACCTGCATGGAGACAAATGGAGGATTTCAATATATGCATTTCCATATTATCATATCTGACATTTAAAATCTGTGCGAGACCGGGTCTTTTTCTTTGATCGTAAGCCTCGGGGAACATCTGTTGCATAATGGAGGCGGAATAGCTCATGCAGAACAGATCACTCACATTATTAGATCTTTATATTAGATATATATCACTCTCAGCGCTCATATTAGGAGAGAAATCTGATTATTGTTTGGGGACTGTGAACACGCAAATTCTATATTTTAAATATGTTTTAATGTTATTATAGTTTTCTTCAAGTAGTTTTTCTATCTTTGTTTTTTTG
The DNA here is from genome assembly GCA_031216635.1 of Dissostichus eleginoides. NCBI lineage: Eukaryota > Metazoa > Chordata > Actinopteri > Perciformes > Nototheniidae > Dissostichus > Dissostichus eleginoides. The sequence goes on along the minus strand of CM062265.1, from coordinate 690,796 downwards.
TATGTATGCAACAAAACATCAAGTCAAATTCAACGTCAACGCACCTGGTGATAAACCTGGTTCTGAACTGGTTTAAATGAAGACAGTCTACAGAGGACACGTGTTTAGGAGCTGTTAGTTTGGATTACTGTCCGAGGACTGGGGGGTTTTGGGGAAAGATTTAAATACATTACTATTTTTGTTCTGGCAAATAAATTGTGTTTTTCTTTTGAAGTTAACAACCGTCAGTGTGTAGTGTGTACACTTTGATGTGTGTGCATACCTTTGTGATTTAAACGTTTAGAAAAGAAAAATACGACTGAAACGAAACATGACTGACCCCTAAGTAAATACAAATAATTAACACTCAGAAAATCAAACTGTCACAACTTCCTGTAGAGGAAGTACTGCAGTCCGCACGCACACACACACACATGCACGCACGCACGCACGCACGCACGCACGCACGCACGCACGCACGCACGCACGCACGCACGCACGCACGCACGCACGCACGCACGCACGCACGCACGCACGCACACACACACACACACAGTGCAGGTTTCACAGCTCATAAACACCAGAAATGATCGTCTCTCTGAACTACACTTCCTCTGGATTTATCCGTTACACACGACTGAGTATTGATCCATGTGATCAGTCTTCAGCTAAAGCAGCTCCACGTCTGTGTGTGTGTGTGTGTGTGTGTGTGAGTTATGGTCTCATTCCCCTCCAAACAGCGAGTGTTGGAGTTATGTTGACGAGCGTCTGAACTCACAAGGTCGCTGAGCTGATGATCCACATCACAAACATTAAATGAACCCCTTCAATAAATATAAATAAGTATGTTGTATATTTATAATAGCGCTGTCAAAGTCAACGGGATCGTAACGCTGTAATGTTTTTGATGCATGGTAACGGTCGGCCGCTCTGTAGTTTGTGAAATCAGGACGCGATGTCACGGTTCTGTTTAAACGCACATTGCTTTTTGAAGCACTTTGAATGCCTCTGTGTCTTAAAATGTGCTTTACAAATAAACTAACCTTGAACCTTAAATCATATTTTAATCATATTTTTGATTGGATGAAACCTCGACAAACCAAAGACATTATTCCTCAACACATTGAATTAGAGAAACATCATGTATGTCTGCTTCTGACTGGAGGAACGACCAGATCAACGTTTCCAGGAGATTGAAGATTCAAATGTTTTCCTTTTGACAAAAAACGGTCAGCAGTGGAACAGATACATTTTGGTTTGGAAAAGAGTTGTCATGTTCAAACCGATCTGAGGAGGCCGGGTGAAAGGAAGCCAGGCTGTTTAAACTGCAGCAGCATCATTCATAGTTTGCTATTTTCATTGTTTACATTTTCAGAATCTTTGAATTTTTCAGTTTCTTTTTTTGTCTTTTTTCAGAATGCTCAATTTGTTTTTACATCATTTTCACATATTTTTCAGCATTTTCACTTTTCTCAGAATTTTGGCTCTTTAAAAAAAAATTGTTTCCTCTCAAAGAATCTTTAAACGCTTGAAACATCATCGCCTATCATGTTATTATTACCAAAAGTCCATCTACCAATCAGAGAGCTTAAACTGCTGCAGGAGGATCTAAACTGCTTCATTTCTACGCCTTTCAATACGTCCACAGGAAACAAAGACGGTCACATAGTTAATGTAAATATTAACAGTATTTAGTAGTGCCAAAAGACATAGTGGCAGATACATTACTGCACGTTATCATAGCATATTATTAATAATAATAATATTGCACATAATAATCCATACCAATCAGAAAGCTTAAACTGCAGAAAGGCTTCATTTCTACACCTTTCAATACGTCTAAAAGAGAGTCGATGTCAGTGTGTGATGGATTGAAAGACCTTAATTAAAGGAACGTCTCTCGGACACATTGAGATGCTGACAGGAGGCAAAGTGAGGCGAGAAGAAACAACAGAACGTTAAAGAGAGAAGGCGAGCGATGGGGAAATAAATCACGAGCTGAAGAGGCGGTAAATCTCCGGTCTGAGTGGGTCAGAGCGTCTGAGGGCGAAAACACTTCATCAAACAGAGGCAGAATAAACAGGCTTTGTGAAAGACATGAGAAAATATAGGAAACTACGGAGGCCTGCAGGTGCAAACACAACGTTCCAAAGCTCTTCCATCAGGAGAAACAGCTTGAGAAAGATGCAATACAATAATACCATCAAGCTTTATTTATAAAGCACTTTAAACCTCCAGACCAAAGTGCTGTGCAGCAAATAAACAAAACAAAACATACAAAAAGTAACTCAGCTCACACCATAAAACAAGTCCAAGGAACAACAAGAGACAATTTAAAAGCAATAAAAGCAACGCTCTAAAAGATGTTAATACGCTGAGGAGAAGAGGTGGGTTTTAAGAAGCGCTTTAAAAGCAGGCAGTGTGGAGGCCTGTCTGATGAGCAGGGGCAGATCGTTCCACAGTGTGGAGGCCTGTCTGATGAGCAGGGGCAGATCGTTCCACAGTGTGGAGGCCTGTCTGATGAGCAGGGGCAGATCGTTCCACAGTGTGGAGGCCTGTCTGATGAGCAGGGGCAGATCGTTCCACAGTGTGGAGGCCTGTCTGATGTGCAGGGGCAGATCGTTCCACAGTGTGGAGGCCTGTCTGATGTGCAGGGGCAGATCGTTCCACAGTGTGGAGGCCTGTCTGATGTGCAGGGCAGATCGTTCCACAGTGTGGGAGCCTGTCTGATGAGCAGGGGCAGATCGTTCCACAGTGTGGGACCTGTCTGATGAGCAGGGGCAGATCGTTCCACAGTGTGGCGGCCTGTCTGATGAGCAGGGGCAGATCGTTCCACAGTGTGGAGGCCTGTCTGATGTGCAGGGCAGATCGTTCCACAGTGTGGGAGCCTGTCTGATGTGCAGGGGCAGATCGTTCCACAGTGTGGGACCTGTCTGATGTGCAGGGGCAGATCGTTCCACAGTGTGGAGGCCTGTCTGATGTGCAGGGGCAGATCGTTCCACAGTGTGGAGGCCTGTCTGATGTGCAGGGGCAGATCGTTCCACAGTGTGGGAGCCTGTCTGATGTGCAGGGGCAGATCGTTCCACAGTGTGGAGGCCTGTCTGATGTGCAGGGGCAGATCGTTCCACAGTGTGGAGGCCTGTCTGATGTGCAGGGGCAGATCGTTCCACAGTGTGGGAGCCTGTCTGATGTGCAGGGGCAGATCGTTCCACAGTGTGGAGCCTGTCTGATGTGCAGGGGCAGATCGTTCCACAGTGTGGGAGCCTGTCTGATGTGCAGGGGCAGATCGTTCCACAGTGTGGGAGCCTGTCTGATGTGCAGGGGCAGATCGTTCCACAGTGTGGGGCCTGTCTGATGTGCAGGGGCAGATCGTTCCACAGTGTGGGAGCCTGTCTGATGTGCAGGGGCAGATCGTTCCACAGTGTGGGAGCCTGTCTGATGAGCAGGGGCAGATCGTTCCACAGTGTGGAGCCTGTCTGATGTGCAGGGGCAGATCGTTCCACAGTGTGGGGCCTGTCTGATGTGCAGGGGCAGATCGTTCCACAGTGTGGGAGCCTGTCTGATGTGCAGGGGCAGATCGTTCCACAGTGTGGGAGCTGCTACAGAGAAGCAACGGCCCCCTCTGAGCTTTGACTTGGTTCTGGGCACATTCAGGAGCAGTTGATCAGCTGACCTGAGAGGGCGGTTGGGCGTGTAAGGGTGTAGCAGCTCAGAAAGATATGGTGGGGTCATGCCATTTAGGGATTTAAAAGTAAACAAAAGGATTTTGAAATGAATCCTAAAATGTATTGGCAGCCAGTGGAGCGAAGCCAAAATGGGGGAAATGTGGTCATATTTCCGTGTGCCAGTTAAAAGCCTTGCTGCTGCATTTTGCACCCGCTGCAGACGAGCGAGGGAGGACCCACTGACCCCCATGTAGAGAGAGTTACAGTAATCCAGCCGAGTGGGGGACAAAGGCGTGGATTACTGTCTCAAACTGCTGTCTGGAGAGAAAAGGTTTTACTTTGGCTAGCTGCCTCAGGTGACAAAAGCTTGTTTTTACCACAGATTTAATCTGACTCAAGTTTTAGTTCACGGTTCATTTTAATGCCACGGTTCGTAATGGTGGGCTTGGTGTACTGAGCCAGGGAACCCAGGTCTACAGAACTGGTGCCAGTGGTGCTACCAAAAACCATCACTTCTGTTTTTCCTTCATTCAGTTTTAGGAAGTTGCACCCCATCCAGGCCTTTATGTCCTCTAGACACTTTAGCAGTGGGCTGATTGAGTAACCCTCCTTCTTTGTTAGTGGCAGATGCAGATATAAAAACCCAAATGTTCCACATGAAGAAACATCTTCAGCAACTTGACAACACATGCAGCATTTAGAGAACATTCAGCAACTGACTGAACTTCTCACCTTATCCCTAAGGGAGACGCCTGCCACCCTGCGGAGAAAACCCATCTCGGCCGCTTGTATCCGCGATCTCGTTCTTTCGGTCATGACCCATCCTTCATGACCATAGGTGAGGGTAGGAACAAAAATGGCCCGGTAGACAGAGAGCTTTGCCTTCTGGCTCAGCTCTCTTTTCGTCACAACGGTGCGGTAAAGCGACTGCAGCTCCGCTCCCGCTGCTCCGCTCCCGCTGCTCCGCTCCCGCTGCTCCGATTCTCCGGCCCATCTCACGCTCCATTGTTCCCTCACTCGAGAACAAGACCCCGTGATACTTGAACTCCTTCACTTGGGGTAAGGACTCATTCGCTACTTCGAGTGGACAGTCCATCGGTTTCCTGCTGAGAACCATGGCCTCAGAGTTGGAGGTGCTGATCCTCATCCCAGCCGCTTCACAATCGGTTGCGAACCGATCCAGTGAGTGCTGAAGGTCGCAGACCGATGAAGCTATTAGAACCACATCATCTGCAAAAAGCAGTGGTCCAATCCTTAGTCCACCGAACTGCAGACCCCCCTCCCCCACGACTATGCCTTGAAATCCTATCCATGTATATTACAAACAGGATTGGTGACAAAGCGCAGCCCTGGAGGAGGCCAACCCTCACCGGAAATGGGTCCGACTTACTGCCGAGGACCCGGACACAGCTCTCGCTTTGGGAGTACAGAGATTGGATGGCCCTGAGTAGAGACCCCCTCACCCCATACTCCTGCAGCACCTCCCACAGTAACTCCCTGGGAACTCGGTCATATGCCTTCTCCAAACCTACAAAACACATGTAGACCGGATCAGCGTACTCCCAGGCCCCCTCCAGGATCCTTGCGAGAGTAAAAAGCTGATCCGTCGTTCCACGACCAGGACGGAATCCGCATTGTTCCTCCTCAATCTGAGGTTCGACAATCGGCCGGACCCTCCTTTCGAGTACCTTAGAGTATTCCTTTATATGTTTATTTATAATTATAATTATTTTATATTTGTATTTGTATTATTCCTCATTGAACATAACATTAGTTTAAAGTTAGGATTTCACTTTTAGTTTTCTAGACATTTCTCCAGACGAAACCATTTTAGCACTTCTTATTGTTTATATAATTTAGCATCTTATAGACCCACACAGTTAATAATAATAACTCTGCTGACGCTCTGAACACGTTCTTTATTCTCTGCTCGGTGTGAGATCCTCCTCCTCTCTCTGCTGTGACTCAACGGTGAAATATTCATAATGTGGCACCAAAACAAAATAAAGACAGAATAAGAATATCTCTCCTGAGAGTGGATCCTGTCTGAATGGAGATGATTAAAACATGCTGAAGCTTCTCTTTCCTCTCCGTCTCATTTCTAAATTCGTTCGGCAGCGAGCTGTGTGTTTCAATATCACTCAACACGTCTGCGTTAAAACGAAAAATCATCCTGATGCCAAAAACACATATTTAGCACTGCAGAGACAAATCCACTTATTGATGTTTTATCACATGAACAACAAATGCAATCCTTATACAGACGTCACCTGTACGTCTTAAAGATGAACATCTACTATCTGCAACATCACCTTTAGCTTAGCGTAGTGACGTGAAGTCATGTGACCGTGCTGTAGTTCCTTTATAGCCCAACATTAGCCTCCTTTAGCTTAGCGGTGGTGACGTGAAGTCATGTGACCGTGCTGTAGTTCCTTTATAGCCCAGCATTAGCCTCCTTTAGCTTAGCGGTGGTGACGTGAAGTCATGTGACCGTGCTGCAGTTCCTTTATAGCCCAACAGTAGCCGCCTTTAGCTTAGCGGTGGTGACGTGAAGTCATGTGACCGTGCTGTAGTTCCTTTATAGCCCAACATTAGCCTCCTTTAGCTTAGCGGTGGTGACGTGAAGTCATGTGACCGTGCTGTAGTTCCTTTATAGCCCAACATTAGCCGCCTGTGGTGACAATGTGTGTGTGTGTTCGTGTGTGTGTGTTTGTTTGTTTGTTTGTGTGACAGCTGACAGTCAGGATCAAGCCCTCTCTCCCCCGCTGAGAGCAGGGAGGAAACGTCTCAATGTGACTCATCCTTTTCTTTCTGTTCCTCTAACCTTAACCTCCTCCTCTTCCACTAGGAGTTGAAAACAAAGATCTAGGTTTTTTTTCTGGATCAAAGGAATAATTTCCCTAAAATATTGGTCAAAATGATAAAGAAATAAAATAAAGATAATGTACGAAACTCAGAGAGAAAGAGGATCTCTCCTGCAATACGATATCAGATATATCACTTGAACTGGAGCTAAACATAGTAAACTAATATATAATCTAATGTCATCAGGCTGCCTCCTCACTCTGTAAAACATGACATTTAGAAAGTGCTTTTCAACCGACGATTGGAAAAAGATGCTGCACAAAGCATCCTCTCACATTTTCTATTAAATCTTCTCCTCCTCTCTGTCAAACAGAAACACACCAGATCTTCAGGAGTTGCAACAGAAGATGTTGCTGAATGCAAATCCAAGAATAATCACTCAGACTTTGGTCACATTTGCTCAAATCTGTGAAAGTCGGCACTTCCTTTGCTAAGATAATAATCCACCTGTGTGATAATCATGCAGTTTATCCAGCAACACCTGTTAGCTGGAGATGTGATTTTGGAAAAGGAGAAGTACTAACTCACATCAATTTTCTTCACAGATTTCTGCACGAAATCTGAGAGAAATAAGCTGTTTGTTCACATCGAATAAAACGAATATTTTTTATCAGGTTTCATGAGAAAATGGTGCAAATACAAAAGTTGTTCGTCTCATTTTTATTTTATTTCCTTTCTCATTCCTTTATCTTTTGTTACCTGTTTCCTCGCCTCATTCAGTATTTAATATACATCATCAACAGACTTCATTTATTTTCTTTACATCAAACAAATGTCATACATGGCGCTAACATGTTGCTAAGTTGCCGACAACATTCTGCTAAATTGCTGCTAAATTGCCGCTAACATGCTGCTAAGAAGCTGCCGCTAACATGCTGCTATAACGCTGCAAAGCTGTTGCTAAGATGCTAATAACATGCTGCTTACATGCTCTTAACATTCTGCTTACATGCTTCTATCATGATGCTGAGAAGCTGCTAAGAAGCTGCTAACATGCTGCTAAATTGCTGCTAAATTGCTGCTAACATGCTGCTAAGAAGCTTCTAAGTTGCTGCTAAGTTGCCGCTGACATGCTGCTAAGAAGCTGCCGCTAACATGCTGCTATAACGCTGCTAAGCTGTTGCTAAGATGCTAATAACATGCTGCTTACATGCTCTTAACATTCTGCTTACATGCTTCTATCATGATGCTGAGAAGCTGCTAAGAAGCTGCTAACATGCTGCTAAATTGCCGCTGACATGCTGCTATAACGCTGCTAAGCTGTTGCTAAGATGCTAATAACATGCTGCTTACATGTTCTTAAAAGACGCCATCAAACTGTCCAACAAATTAGGGTTTGGTAGCAGAATGTGTGTAGCATGTGTGTCGCATTTTAGCAGCATGTTAGCAGCATTTCAGCACCATGTGAGCAGCATCTTAGCAGCATGTTATCAGCCTGTTAGCAGCATCTTAGTGACATGTTAGTACATGCTGCTAAGAAGCTGACGCTAAAATGCTGCTATAACGCTGCTAAGCTGTTGCTAAGATGCTAATAGCATTCTGCTTACATGCTTCTAACATGATGCTGAGAAGCTGCTAAGATGCTGCTAACATGCTGCTAACATGCTTCTGAGCTTTAGCAAAAGTTGTGTGTTTGTGTAGCTGTAAAAGTTAAATCATTTCTCCATGTCTATCCCTCCTGAAGATGTTTTTGGATTGTTATGCAACTATAATTTGAGAATCACAACAGCGTAACGAAAGCAGCGCGACACTTCAAAGCTCCAGTGAAAGTTTATTCTGTTTAAAATGTTTTTAAGGAAACAGGAAGATTTCCTTTTTTTTTTGCATGCAGCCAACGAGGTCATGTTGTTTTGTGTTTCATCTGTTATTTACTCAGTTTTCTTGTGTTACATGATCCTATGTTTGGTCGTGAGTTTATATTTAGAGTTCACAGTGGATTTGGAAGATTGAAATAAACCCATAGATAGAAAACCATGTTTGTGTGTTTGTGCTTCGAGGGAATTCATAGCATCTTCATTTGACTGCTGGATTCTGTAAACCACATACGAACATCATGCATTATTATAATCTGATTGTGATGCGTTCACTGAGCTCTGGAGACTTCAGTTATTTTCAGATTCATTGTGCGATCAAAGAGATTTGAACCTGTGTGTGTCACCTGGGACAGAAGCTCGCTCAGATGTTAGCCGCTATGCTACTATGCTAACCATCACCCTGTAAACAATGAACTGCTGCTGCCCCCCCATGAGGAATATTTATGAATACAAACTCATATTTAGTGAGTTTCTTCTGTCAGAAACAACCATAGTACCTTGGAAAGTATTCACTCTGTACAGTAAAGTACATTTACACAAGTATTATATACAAGTATAATAATAATTATTATATTACACGTTATAAAAAAAAGATACGCAAGAACAGAATGTGAAAATAAATACTGTAGAATGGAATAAATACTGTTTGTAGAAAGTAATACATTTGTGAGATGAGGTTTCGGCCGTTTTTGTTTAGGAAGGTTCCTCACGGAGTGAGATTACCCAAAAGTGTCATCGATGATAAGAGCTGTATGGATTTTCTAGAGATGATAGGAAAGGAGCTTTGAAACTTCCTTTATAACCTCCTTTAGGAAACACTGGACCTTCCTTTAGGAAAGGAACGGAGAAAATGCTGTCCCACAATGCCTTACTGCAATATTTACCGTGACACAACATTCGGCCGTTCATGGAAACGATCGTGACCGAGAAACACGTATAATGAAAGTAACAGAGCTTATTAACCATTATACAACTTATACCGTAACTTATCAAAGTGCTTTGTTTGACCGTCCAACACTATATTCATCAAAAGGAGAAAATATGAACGTTTTTACAATAAAATGATCAAATAGAGTGTTTAAAGACCCTAAACCCCATGACTCGTTGGAACATAAGTGTTGAAGCCGCAGGTAATCGTCTACCTGGTGTGAAACTGTAACAGAGAAACGCTGCTTCCACATTAACGACCCTAACGTTTTATATATATACAGTGCAATATCAGTAAAGGTGTCCATTATCAGGAATTAATGAGCGACGAAGAGCCCTCAGCGGATCATTAACTCCTCATCAGGAAACTCTGAAGGACGTTATCCGTTTATCGCGTGGTCACTTTCTGAAGAAAATCTAGACTGTTCATTTCTAATTTCATGCAATCAAACTGCATTTCCCCGTCTCCACCTGAGGCTCTGACTAATACCTGGACTCAGAAAATGAACGAGCTAACACAGAAAGCTAACACTAAGCTAGCAAGAAAAAAAAAAACAGTGTATAAAATACGCCATCAAGCTGTCCCACAAATTAGGGTTTGTTAGCAGAATGTGTGTAGCATGTGTGTAGCATGTTAGCATCATCTTAGCAGCATGTTAGCAGCATGTTAGCAGCATTTAAGCAGCTTGCTAGCAACATTTTAGCATCATGTTAGCAGCATGTTAGCAGCATCTTAGCAGCATGTTAGCAGAATCTTAGTGACATGTTAGCGGCATGTTGGGGGCATTTTAGCGGCATGTTAGCAGCATGTTAGCAGCATTTAAACAGCTTGCTAGCAACATTTTAGCATCATGTTAGCAGCATGTTAGCAGCATGTTAGCCGCATGTTGGGGGCATTTTAGCAGCATTTTAGCAGCATGTTAGCAGCATTTTAGCAGCATCTTAGCAGCATGTTAGCAGAATGTTAGCAGCATTTTAGCAGCATCTTAGCAGCATGCTAGCATAAGGGGTCCAGATTTTCAAAATTAAAACCGGGGACATTTTGAGTTTTGCGGTCATATATCATTAACAAATCCAATTTTCTTTACCGTTAAAGAAAAAGGGGGACCATTCTGGTTCAA
>CM062265.1:551016-679425 GCA_031216635.1 Dissostichus eleginoides | reverse complement strand
TTCCGTTTTGTATGTGTACTGAAACGAGAGCCGGTATAATTCCACGCGCGAAAAAAAATAAAAGTTGGAATCGTTATTTTAGTGTCTTAAAGTAAACTGAGGTACGGCAAGGAAGTTTACTACAGCTGAGGCTTTGGGCTGATTTTCAAGGTGACAATGTCCGAAATTCAGACGAATCCGCTCAGCATGCCATGTGTGATTGTGGACAGGAACTAACATGATATGTATCGTTAGTCTTCAAAATTGGCAGGACAAAAAATGACAATTCCTCACAAAAAACGCCCAAAAGAATGGGCATAACTACTGAACAGAATAAGTTAGAATCTTCTAATCAGATCTGATACAATGTATAAATGTGTGCAATTTTTCTGTGTAGAATGTTTCTTTCAATGTTAGCAGTTATTTTTAATGAAATAAGTAAAAAATTCAAGCTCCGTTTTTTATTTATTTTTTATTTATGGGCAAATATCCCCTATTATAGTGTCTATAAGTCTCTAATGAGTGACATATATCATTAGCTGAGGTTGTGCTGATTTCTGGGATGTGTAAAACTTGATTATACTGTAAATAAATGACCATTTATAAGGCAAAACACAAAAATATACAAAACGGAAATGTCCTATGTGGGTCTCAGAGGGATAACACCAGAGCTAACATTCGTGGTTTTCATTGAAATACCTTAAAACATTAGTGGAAAGACTGCTATAATATTTGAGACGGATACCCATGTTTCCCAGAGGATGAACCCATATGAAATAGTTCATTTAGAAAGAAGGGCCCAGGCAAACTGAGGGCGCCTTTAATGGAAATATGTTCACTAGCCGAGCGTTTGATAACCACTCTCATGTCTACCTGTAGCTGGTTAGCTTAGCTTAGCATAAAGACAAACAAAGAGGGAAACGGTTAGCCCATCTTTGGTGGTTTTCATGCTGGGCTGTTTCTTGGCTTTTCATACTTTCTTCTGAGCGCTTGCCAGCCGGCCAGTGAAGCTATTACTTCAGCCAAGAGATAATTCAGCACATTACCGTCTTCCCCAAGTGTCAAACGTCTGCTTTAAAAGTGACGATCTGTAGACACAACCAGGGTCTGAAGTCCAATCAGGACAGAATCATACCGATGCATTGTGTCTGTTAATCAGACTAAAGGAGGATGCTTTCATCAGGATTCCCTGTAATACAATCCCTGAGTATTGAAGTGGTAGAGTCCATCACAGCCTGCTACCTGCGGATCCTTCACATCGAGGATCAGCTCCAACACGGCTTATTCCTGCTCTTCCCTCTACATAAACTCTGAGGCGTTCAACACTTTAAATATGACAACACAGAGACGTGCATCCAGCTGTTTCCTGTCATCACATGAACACTGACGGCCCCTCGCTGTCTGCCTCATTCTGCAGGATGTGTTTCATCACTTCATTACACTGTCTGCCTCTGTGAAGCGTTGGGATTGTGTAAGACCTATTTTAGGAGGTCTCAACTCGGTTCATTGTTAAAAATATCTGACAGGGTTTAGCTTACCGCTCATTATGGGGGGGCTTAATGTGGCACATGTTGGTCCTGAGAGAATACCCTGTCATGTTGAAACTATGGGGTCAGAACAGTCTCATAATACACACATGCACACAGAAGGAGTCACACTTGTATTTCATGATCAGCAAAAGGATTCACACATGTGTTTTTCAATGCACACACAAATGTGTTCCGTTTCATATTCATGTAAATAAAATCCAAATACAGAAAAAAGTTTTACATGTGTATTTTTGATCCTCACATAAGTGTTTTCCGTCTGAAACCTCTGAACCTGCAAACACAACCCGCTTTCTGTGCACGGATCGCTGTGTGGGTTCTTTGAGACTCCCCTGACGGTCACCCGATTCGTACTTGTAATTTCTTCTATCTATAGCCAATCAGATGTCTCCTTCATTCTAAGCCAATCAAATGAGCGCGACCCCACGAGGGTGTGATGTCTTGCGTTCATGACGTAGCGCTTCATGTACGCATTTTGCGCTGTCCGGAGCTGACAGGTCCATGGAGCCTGCAGGCGCTAATCTCAGGACCGAAGGACCGTAGCATAGTCGTCTTTATTTTTACGGTATTATTATTCAAAGATAAATAAGGAAGTGTGTGTTATAGGAGATGGCAGAGGTTTCAGCTCCGATTATTAGATCAAAGAGGCTTAATGTTTTCCATTATATTATTTCACTATAGCTATGTGGACGGTGTCAAGGTCCAATGTTTACAAAATTAATCAATAGCGGGTGTAACTAAAACACAAGATGTTTTTATTTATATATATATTATTATTAATAATAATATAAAATATTTTATTTGCGTGCATTACCTGTTCGGAAAGTGGCGCGGTACTGAGAGTGGCGATTTTATTTTTATATTTTTTTATTTATTATTTTATCACTTCCACTTGTGCTAGACGCCATGTTGAAGTTGACCTGTCAGCTCCATGGATGTATATTAAGAACGTCAGCTCCGGAGTCCGGACAGCGTAAAACGCGTAAATGAAGCGCTAGGTCACGAACGCAAGAAATCATTCCCTCGTGGGGGCGCGCTCATGTGATTGGCTTAGACTGGAGGAGACATCTGATTGGCTATAGATAAAAGAAATTACAAGTACGAATCGGGTGACCATCAGGGGAGTCTCAAAAACCCACACACGAATGCACAGCGATCCGTGCACAGAAAGCGGTTTGTGTTCGCAGGTTCAGAGGTTTCAGAGGTTTCAGAGGTTTCAGAGGTTTCAGAGGTTTCAGAGGTTTCAGACGGAACACAAATATGTGAGGATCAAAAATACACATGTAAAACTTTTTTCTGTGTTTGGATTTTATTTACATGAATATGAAACGGATCACATTTGTGTGTGCATTGAAAAACACAAGTGTGAATCCTTCTGTGTGCATGTGTGTATTATGAGACTGTTCTGAGCCCATATGAAACAGGAGGCAGTAATATTTCACTCTCACACCGTAATGTGTCCTGTGTGAACACCACACAGGGTTTCAGATCACCTTGTTCACACCTGAGGAGTTTGCATCCCTGCTGTTATAATGATATGTTCATACGACTGAGATGCCAACGTTTGGGTCAGTTTGGTCGCGTCACGTGTGTGTTGATACAACTGGATTTTCCTTCGGTGCATAGATATTTCTGACGCTGCAGGATTACATGAAAGTCAATGCAAAGAGGTGGATAGTTGAGAATCTGCACCGGGAAGACACTGGAAGTTATTTTCTCGACTCAAATGGAATTTGGTGTGACACACTTGCAAAAGCCAATCAGCAATGAGAATCCCCGCCGTATGCAACAGAACTACCGTGTTAGGGTCAGAAAAAGATCAGAGTTTGGGTCAAAATAGATTTGTAAGATTCAAGGCTTTATCATGTGCTCAGCAGCTACAGTGTAGATATGTCAATGAAAACTACCAGTTGAAAGTGTTGCATGTATTAAAGTGTATTTATAAGTGTTGTGTACAAGAAAGAATCAAAAATCCATTATTTGATCATTTTCATCGGTGTATCCATGACTGTTAGCTGACTGTTTGGATCTCTCTGCTCACTTTATAACTTGTTTTCTCACATTGTTGTGGTTCAGAAATCTTTGTTCCTTTGGTTTTAAATTAAGTTAAGCTACTTTAAATCCTGTCCACGTATTTTCCTGCTGAACCCTCCGGGGTAATCCACCTGTTGGGAAAGCACTGCAGCAGAACATAAAGACTTTGAGTTAGATGGATCACACTCAGGTGTACTTAAAGCAGCTCATTTACCAGTCCCTGCCTCTGAAAGCCGCCCGGCAGAGGAATCATCAGGAGAGGAAAGTGACGATGCTCCTCTGGGAATGTGTTTATCTCTGCAGCGTGGTGGAGGATCTCTGGTGAAACAGAAGAGGATCACTACGCCTCGTGACGCTGCTCTCTAGAGTAAACCGGTTCGCTGTGAGGTCTATCTCAGAGCAGCTCTCAATCTTTATTTTAATTATTCATATAACACATAAAAAAATAAATAAAAGCTCTCTGTAAACCGGTACATCTTGAGGTCTACAGTAAACCGGTTCGTTGTGAGGTCTAGAGTAAACCGGTTCATCGTGAGGTCTAGAGTAAACCGGATCATTGTGAGGTCTAGAGTAAACCGGTACATCGTGAGGTCTAGAGTAAACCGGATCATTGTGAGGTCTAGAGTAAACCGGTTCATCGTGAGGTCTAGAGTAAACCGGATCATCGTGAGGTCTAGAGTAAACCAGTTCATTGTGAGGTCTAAAGTAAACCGGATCATTGTGAGGTCTAGAGTAAACCAGATCATCGTGAGGTCTAGAGTAAACCGGATCATTGTGAGGTCTAGAGTAAACCGGATCATTGTGAGGTCTAGAGTAAACCGGATCGTCTTGAGGCCTAGAGTAAACCGGATCATTGTGAGGTCTAGAGTAAACCGGTACATCGTGAGGTCTAGAGTAAACCGGATCATTGTGAGGTCTAGAGTAAACCGGATCGTTGTGAGGTCTAAAGTAAACCGGATCATTGTGAGGTCTAGAGTAAACCGGATCGTTGTGAGGTCTAAAGTAAACCGGATCATTGTGAGGTCTAGAGTAAACCGGATCATTGTGAGGTCTAAAGTAAACTGGATCATTGTGAGGTCTAAAGTAAACCGGATCATTGTGAGGTCTAGAGTAAACCGGATCGTTGTGAGGTCTAAAGTAAACCGGATCATTGTGAGGTCTAGAGTAAACTGGATCATTGTGAGGTCTAGAGTAAACCGGTACATCGTGAGGTCTAGAGTAAACCGGATCGTCTTGAGGTCTAGAGTAAACCGGATCGTCTTGAGGGTTAGAGTAAACCGGATCGTCTTGAGGTCTAGAGTAAACGGTCATACATAGTGATGTCTAGAGTAACCGGATCGTCTTGAGGTCTAGAGTAAACAGATCATCTTGAGTCTCTTCAGAGCATCTCTCTTCTGGTTATTGGAGGAGACGGTGCACTTCACCTACAGCCCAACAAAGCAAAGAGCACGATGCAGGCATGTCAACTGTGCCGAGTCCATTTATTTACAAATTACTCATTTGGTGGGGGTGTTTTCATGACCAGTGCATGAAACTATGCATGGGATAAAGCTTCATGTTATGCAATATTCCATAACACAGTGAGGGTGAAAGAGGAAACACCTAAAACCACGTCTTTATCTCTTTCTTTTGACTCCTGAACGTCACAGAGTGAACACTGTGCTGACGGAGAATGTGGAATATTTCCTGTACGGTGTTCCTGGGAGAGAGTGGAAGTGCTGCGGCAGGGAAATCTGTCCTGGTGTGAGTGTGTGTGTGTGTGTGTGTGTGTGTGTGTGGTGTGTGTACGCCTGCATACATTACACAGCTTTGAAATAGCCTTTTGTTGATTTGCTTTTCATGAATAATTCCCACATTACTCAAGAGTACAGGGAACATATTGAAACAGGGGGGGAGAAAACGCTGTTGGTTTGTTTACAATAATTTCATGTCAAACATTAAGCTCCTCTCCTGCAGCTGTTAATGCATTTTCAACTTTTTATTTCTGTGTTATCTGAAGTGTTTATCTGCCTTTAAGCTCTGAAGTGATCTGTGCATGGCTGAATACTGAAGAAAAAAACCAACCACACAACATGTCCTGTATTACTATGAGAAGTATAAGTTAATATAAGCATCAGGTATGTGTCATAGATCACCTGTTTGACTATAGCAATCATTACTCTAAGCAAGAGTTCAACTTTGTGTACAGACTTTCTGACCTCATATATGTTCATGGCATTGGATAAAAAGTTGCTACAGATTGACACACACACACACACACACACACACCACAGAAGAAGATGAACCTCTTTTACTTCCACTCTGTCCCCCCCCCCCCCCGATGGACCCATGCAGCCGCTCAAATCATCAGCGCAACAACGAGGTTCACCTTAACACAGGTTGCTATGGCTACAGCAGCTTCTGTTTCATTCCTACACACACACACACACACTCACACACACACACACACACACACACACACACACACACACACACACACACACACACACACTCACTGATTTATAAATACACACCCATGCACTCACACCTATAAACACACGAATACACACAGATGCATGCACACACACTAATACACACACACTGATTTATAAACACACATAAATGCACACACACTAATACACACACACTGATTTATAAACACACATAAATGCACACACACTAATACACACAAGACATTTTCTGCTGTGTTTCCTTGGTGTCGGATTATTTGGAGAACGGTTTCTGACTGGAGAACCTCACCTGATCATCACCGTGGGAAACGCTGTAATAAATCTTTACCTAAAACACAAGTAAAACTTCTCCTCTGTGTCATTTCAACATTATCATTTAAAGCTCAAGAACACACCGAAGTTGTGAGAACGACTTACCCTCAATCAGCCCCTGAACGCACCGTGTGTGAGGCGGCAGAACAGTAAGGATTGTGTTTTTTGAAACACCTAAAGCTCCTCCTGTTCTGCTTGTGTGTTTCTAGGTCAGAGTGTTCAGAGGGACGACGTGTCCTCGCTCAGAAACAAATAGTTCCTGTAGGAGCGGGAGATGACTCGCTCTGAGATGTGTGTGTGCGTGTGAAGTGATGTGTGTGTGTGTGTGTGTGTGTGTGTGAAGTGATGTGTGTGAGTGTGTGAAGTGAGATGAAGCGGCGATGTTTGACAATCCTTCTCTGAAAGAGGCTTAACACACACACACACACACTGTGGGATTGCGGCGCAGGAACACAACAACATACACACTAATATCTGCAGTGTGAACACAGAGGCTCGACACACTTTAACACACTTTGGCTCCCAGCCAGGGGATTGCCCAGCAGGAGCGATTCAATAAAGAGTTCTGAATAAAGACATCATCCTGATATCCTGCAGAGAACCAGCTCCCTGTGATCAGTGTTGATGCACAGAGCCTCAAACAGGCCTGAGTAATCAAACCCTGATCCTTCTCTCCTGATGTTTCTCCTCTCTCTGTCTCCTCAGAGTCCCTTCAACTGTCTGTTGGGATAACACAGTTTAAACTAATGGTAAAGACAGAAAGTGCAGCGTTTAGGACGGTATGAGATAAACGTAAGGATCGGGAATGTGTGTGTGTCTGAGATCTGGCAATGACGATGTTTGTAAAAATAAACACATCTTTTTGAACCAGTGTGTCTTCATTCATCCCTCTCTTGCATATATCGGCCCTCAGCAAATGCTAAAAGTATAATGGAGATTGAGGTGTCTTATATTGTACTTCTTAAATATATATGTAAACAGAATTACACAGTAGTATTCATGTGTCAATGAGACAACTTTTCAACTCAGTCAATTAAAACATTTTCAAACAAATCTAAGTTGGAAAAAAAAAGCCAATAACGTATTATAGAAATCTGAGCTTCTGTTGTAAGGAATGAGCTGCAAATAGAATAAATGAAACCCTCTGGAGAGCTGGGATGTATCTTATTAATACAAATGTCTTCATCTTCAACTATCAAGCATCATTTACGTACATTTGATGGATTTTTATACTTAACTTATGAGGCAATACACCTCACCTCTAGTGAGTACTACGTATGATATACACCTGAACATCAGCAGGAGAGGACTCTTTAAAGTAGAGACACTACATACTGATATACACCTGAACATCAGCAGGAGAGGACTCTTTAAAGTAGAGACACTACATACTGATATACACCTGAACATCAGCAGGAGAGGACTCTTTAAAGTAGAGACATACATACTGATATACACCTGAACATCAGCAGGAGAGGACTCTTTAAAGTAGAGACACTACATACTGATATACACCTGAACATCAGCAGGAGAGGACTCTTTAAAGTAGAGACACTACATATGATATACACCTGAACATCAGCAGGAGAGGACTCTTTAAAGTAGAGATACTACGTACTGATATACACCTGAACATCAGCAGGAGAGGACTCTTTAAAGTAGAGACACTACGTACTGATATACACCTGAACATCAGCAGGAGAGGACTCTTTAAAGTAGAGACAACTACATACTGATATACACCTGAACATCAGCAGGAGAGGACTCTTTAAAGTAGAGACACTACATACTGATATACACCTGAACATCAGGAGAGGACTCTTTAAAGTAGAGACACTACATACTGATATACACCTGAACATCAGCAGGAGAGGACTCTTTAAAGTAGAGATACTACGTACTGATATACACCTGAACATCAGCAGGAGAGGACTCTTTAAAGTAGAGACACTACATACTGATATACACCTGAACATCAGCAGGAGAGGACTCTTTAAAGTAGAGACACTACATACTGATATACACCTGAACATCAGCAGGAGAGGACTCTTTAAAGTAGAGACACTACATACTGATATACACCTGAACATCAGCAGGAGAGGACTCTTTAAAGTAGAGACACTACGTACTGATATACACCTGAACATCAGCAGGAGAGGACTTTAAAGTAGAGACACTACGTACTGATATACACCTGAACATCAGCAGGAGAGGACTCTTTAAAGTAGAGACACTACATACTGATATACACCTGAACATCAGCAGGAGAGGACTCTTTACAGTAGAGACACTACGTACTGATATACACCTGAACATCAGCAGGAGAGGACTCTTTAAAGTAGAGACACTACATACTGATATACACTGAACATCAGCAGGAGAGGACTCTTTAAAGTAGAGACACTACATACTGATATACACCTGAACATCAGCAGGAGAGGACTCTTTAAGTAGAGACACTACATACTGATATACACCTGAACATCAGCAGGAGAGGACTCTTTAAAGTAGAGACACTACATACTGATATACACCTGAACATCAGCAGGAGAGGACTCTTTAAAGTAGAGACACTACATACTGATATACACCTGAACATCAGCAGGAGAGGACTCTTTAAAGTAGAGACACTACATACTGATATACACCTGAACATCAGCAGGAGGGACTCTTTAAAGTAGAGACTCTACATACTGATATACACCTGAACATCAGCAGGAGAGGACTCTTTAAAGTAGAGACACTACATACTGATATACACCTGAACATCAGCAGGAGAGGACTCTTTAAAGTAGAGACACTACATACTGATATACACCCGAACATCAGCAGGAGAGGACTCTTTAAAATACAGCACAGAGAGGTAAATCATGGTGATTTCTCACATATATTTTGTATGTTTTGAATCAGTTTTAAATGTGTTACAGACACGTCTCTGGAGATTTCTTCAGCCGCAGCACAGTGATTATCCACTGAGTGAAATGTCAGTGTGCCTCTCTCTCATCATCTCTCTCATCATCGTCCACCTACAGAGACCCTCCCTCTCTCCCCTCCTCACTCGGGGTGATTTGCAGTAAAGGAAACAGCAATAAAGAGAATCTATGTGGATGTATTTCTTGTCTTGTGGGACTGCGTTCCCCGTCTCGCTCTGTTTACGCAACCATGTTTATTTATTTCCAGCTTATATCAGATGTTTACATTCACACGGCGCACACTGACGGATGCTTTATCTGTGTGTATGAAGAGTGCAATGAAGTAAAAACTGATCCATAAATAAGTGTGATCAGCACAGACGCAGGTGTGCAAACACTGTATAGGCGAGCACACACACTTAGGGACGCATGCATACAGAGATCCATTATCTGCAGGAACATAGAGGCAAATACAGCTATTCAAAGACACACACACACATGAATAATCCCTGCTCCCCCCCCGCTGTGCACACTGAGCGGAATCGTGACAAAACCAGTGTGTTTTTCATCTTCCACATCTGAGGATCTGAGGATCAGAGCGCTGCATGGAGGTGTGAAACTAGAGGAGACAACATGGTTAATCCTGCCAGCAAACACACAGAATACTGGACTCACAGCAGCAAATACAGACAGACGTGAATATGGGAAATGAAAGGTGGGATTCAACTCTCCGGTTTAGAGCCTGCTGTTGTCTTTCTGCTTTGTTACAAAGACAGAAACCCTCACATGGTACCGCAGTATCAGGACAAAAACCACCAGACTCAGGGACAGTTTCAGGACTAAAACCACCAGACTCAGGGACAGTTTCAGGACTAAAACCACCAGACTCAGAGACAGTTTCAGGACTAAAACCACCAGACTCAGAGACAGTTTCAGGACTAAAACCACCAGACTCAGGACAGTTTCAGGACTAAAACCACCAGACTCAGGGACAGTTTCAGGTCTAAAACCACCAGACTCAGGGACAGTTTCAGGACTAAAACCACCAGACTCAGGGACAGTTTCAGGACTAAAACCACCAGACTCAGGGACAGTTCAGGACTAAAACCACCAGACTCAGAGACAGTTTCAGGACTAAAACCACCAGACTCAGGGACAGTTTCAGGTCTAAACCACCAGACTCAGGGACAGTTTCAGGACTAAAACCACCAGACTCAGGGACAGTTTCAGGACTAAAACCACCAGACTCAGGGACAGTTTCAGGACTAAAACCACCAGACTC
The DNA here is from genome assembly GCA_031216635.1 of Dissostichus eleginoides. Lineage (NCBI taxonomy): Eukaryota > Metazoa > Chordata > Actinopteri > Perciformes > Nototheniidae > Dissostichus > Dissostichus eleginoides. The sequence continues at coordinate 668,909 of CM062265.1, read as the reverse complement.
AGGGACAGTTTCAGGACTAAAACCACCAGACTCAGAGACAGTTTCAGGACTAAAACCACCAGACTCAGGGACAGTTTCAGGACTAAAACCACCAGACTCAGGGACAGTTTCAGGTCTAAAACCACCAGACTCAGGGACAGTTTCAGGACTAAAACCACCAGACTCAGGGACAGTTTCAGGACTAAAACCACCAGACTCAGGGACAGTTTCAGGACTAAAACCACCAGACTCAGGGACAGTTTCAGGTCTAAAACCACCAGACTCAGGGACAGTTCAGGACTAAAACCACCAGACTCAGGGACAGTTTCAGGACTAAAACCACCAGACTCAGGGACAGTTTCAGGTCTAAAACCACCAGACTCAGGGACAGTTTCAGGACTAAAACCACCAGACTCAGGGACAGTTTCAGGACTAAAACCACCAGACTCAGGGACAGTTTCAGGACTAAAACCACCAGACTCAGGGACAGTTTCAGGACTAAAACCACCAGACACCAGTTTCATCCCACAGGCCATAAGACTGCTAAACACCTGAAATCTGTGAAGAACATCCATAAACATTCATCTGTTTGTCATCTTACTATTGACTTATTTATCTAAATAGTTATCACCGTAATAATACAATTAATGTACAATATTTAATTTTACATTCTGTTCTTGTATATATCATATTCTATAGATTCTTGCACTATTTTTTATTTGTATTTTATTATATATGCTGCATTGTTGGAGGAGCTCAGGTCAGAAGAATTTCATTGCCATTTCTACACTGAAGCTGCTGAGCATCTGACATTAAAACCTTTGAATCTTTGAATCTTTCAAAAGAAAACAGCTGTGCAACGAGAATCCAGCATATTTACTTCTTGCTGAAACTCTGTTTATAATATTTAATGTAACTCTCCACCTGCAGACCCTCTCTGATCAGGAGGTAATGAAGAGTCTCCGTGTTCCTCAACAACCCACTCGGAGCTAACGCTAATGATGAGCTCCTCAGCTGTATAGCACCACTCAGTCCCTGCAGGTAGCACGCTAATTAGCCACTCATGCTAACGACTGCCGCTAACGAAAGCAGAGAGAACGTTAGCTCCGGTTGTGGAGAGGCGACAGGAGGAAGACACCATGGGTCTGTTTTAAAGCAGTGTTGTATCAGAGCTCCATGTTCACATTCAACATGCCACCAATTCTACCTTTTCGCAACAAAGTGGGCGGGGCCATCGTACGTTGCCAAGCTGTGATAGGACAATCAGTGTTTTGGGGGAGGGAGGGGCTTAGCAATCATTCATTGAGATGGACAGAGAATGGCTTACTGTAAAACACTGACACAGCCATGACTCATACACACATCTCAGTCTTACTATACTGAAACTCTCCCCCACACACACACAACACAAACACACACACACACAAACACACACACACACGCACGCACGCACACACACACACGCACACACACACATGCACGCACACACACACACACACACACACACACACACACACACACACACACACACACGCACACACTCCCTGTCCCTAGCAGTCTTCTTGAAGTACAGAAATAAAAAAGAAATGCAATTAAAGTGCCAGGAGGGCTGAGTGTGGTGGAATCACATCCATTCATTACTGCCACAGTCTGATAATAGCCTGAGAGAGAGAGAGAGAGAGAGAGAGAGAGGGGGAGAGAGGGGGAGAGAGGGAGAAATTAAGAGGCCGAGCCATAACAGCGATAATAGAGCCTTCAATTGTGATAATAATAGAGATATAATTATAGCAGTGTGTTTGTGAGAGGGAACAAAGATGGAGAGGATCGAGGTTAGAGAGAATTGTTCAATTCAATTCAATAGCTTTATTAGCATGACCATAGTTACGTGTAGTAAAGCTCTGTATAGTTGCAACATCTATACAAGAATACATACACATAAACACACTGATAACATTTTGAACATAAGGAAGAACATGTTTTTTTCAAGGAACACAGATAATAATAATAATAACACAGATAATTGCTCTCCTGTAGTGTGTTCTATAGGTGTTAGTGCATGTCAATGGTCTGCAGAGGCTCAATCCCTGTTCCCTGCCCTCTTTTGAACATTAAAGCCATTAAAAACATGTCACGGTAGAGGTTGTCGTGATTCTGTCATTACTCACCTCTACTCTCCTTTCAGTGTCACCACTTCCTGCCCTTGATTGACCCCCACCTGTGTAACCATCCCCAAAGTCTCACCTGTGCCCCATTACCATCCCTCTCCCAGTGTATTTAGTGTTCACATTCCCCTCAGTTCGTCTCTGTACCTTCAAGCTTTCCAGCAGTATTTTCCCTAGAGTTTAGCTTCCACGTGTTCCGGACACAGCGCTGGTTCCTTCCTTATCCTTGTCTGTTCTGGTTGCTGTCCTGATTCACCTACCGTGTACATTACATTACAATAAGTGCAAAACCCATAAAGAATCAAACTCAAAACAACAACAAGGAAAGTGCAGACATATTCACTTCAAGCAGGATCATACCATAATAAGAGCTGTTGGATCAGAGACAAGGCCTACATCAACAAGTGTATTTTTGTTTGCTTTTTTACTTAATTGCCAAAGTACAGTGGAAATAGATGTGTTTTCAGTTTGTGTCAGAAGATATGCAGAGTTTCTGCTGTCCTGATGTCAATGGGGAGCTCATTGCACCAATCAGGAGTCAGGATAGCAAACCGAACCTTTGCTAAGGAAGGACCTTTCTTTGAAACTCAAACCTCTGTCCCTGAGTCGTGCTGTTTAGTCCTCCAGCTGTGTTCACTCAGTCCTCACTGATAGGGTCGACGAACGAGCATCGCACCATGCAACACACCATGCAACACACCATGCATCACACCATGCAACACACCATGCAACACACCATGCAACACACCATGCAACACACCATGCATCACACCATGCAACACACCATGCAACACACCATGCAACACACCATGCAACACACCATGCAACACACCATGCAACACACCATGCATCACACCATGCAACACACCATGCAACACACCATGCATCACACCATGCAACACACCATGCAACACACCATGCAACACACCATGCAACACACCATGCAACACACCATGCATCACACCATGCACACACCATGCAACACACCATGCAACACACCATGCAACACACCATGCAACACACCATGCAACACACCATGCATCACACCATGCAACACACCATGCATCACACCATGCATCACACCATGCATCACACCATGCATCACACCATGCAACACACCATGCAACACACCATGCATCACACCATGCATCACACCATGCAACACACCATGCATCACACCATGCATCACACCATGCATCACACCATGCATCACACCATGCATCACACCATGCATCACACCATGCAACACACCATGCATCACACCATGCAACACACCATGCAACAAGAAGAGCACTGTACCGACAGGGAATCAATAACCTGAGTATCGATCAATAATCTGCTCAACACACACACACACACTCACACACACAGACACACACACACAGAGACACACACAGAGACACACACACAGAGACACACACACACACACAAACACACACACAGACACACACACACACACACAGCCACACACACACATGCACACACAGACACACACACACACACACTCACACACACACACACACACACACACACACAGACACACACACACACACACAGACACACACACACACAGACACACACACACACACACAGACACACACACACACACTCACACACGCTCACACACACACACTCACACACGCTCACACACACACACACACACACACAGAGACACACACACACTCACACAACAACAACACACACACACACATACAAACACCACACACACAGACACACACACACACACACAGACACACACACACACACCCACACACACACACACTCACACAAGCTCAAACACACACACACACAGACACACACACACACACTCACAGACACACACAAACACACACTCACACACACTCACATACACACACACAGACACACACACACACACCCAGACACACACGCACACACTCACACACACTCACAGACACACACACAGACACACACACACATGCACACACTCGCACACACTCACAGACACACACACACACACACACACACACACACACAGAGACACACACACACACACAGAAAACTAGACTCCTAGCACTAGGATGTTAAATGCAGAGAACAACATGTGTGTGTCTGTGAGTGTGTGTGAGTGTGTCTGTGTGTGTCTTTGAGTGTGTGAGTTGTCTGTGTGTGTTTCTGTGTGTGTCTGTGTGTGTGCATGTGTCTTGTGTGTGTCTGTGTGCTCGTGTGTTGTGTGTGTGTGTGTGTGCTGGTCTGTGTGTGTGTGTGGTGTCTGTGTTGTGTGTGTCTGTGTGTGTGTGTGTGTGCTGTGTGCTCTGCATGTATGTGTGCTGTGTGCTCTGCGTGTGTCTGTTGCTCTGCGTGTGTGTCTGTGTGTGTGTTTGTGTCTGTTTGGTGTTGTCTGTGTGTGTGTCTGTGTGTGTGTGTGTGTGCTGTGTGCTCTGCATGTATGTGTCTGTGTGCTCTGCGTGTGTGTCTTTTGTTGTGTCTGTGTGTGTGTGTTTGTGTCTGTGTGTGTGTGTGTGTCTGTGTGTGTGTGTGTCTGTGTGTGTGTTGTGTGTGTGTGACCATTACAGAGGGTTTCATCTCTCCCAATAATTATTGGGGACAGAGGACATGACCTCTGACCTAAACTGATTATAGTCCGTGTTCAACATCACATAATTAAGGTCATGATATTTGATTAAGGACCTGGGTGCAGTTTGTTGTTGTATTTTAGTTAGCTGTACCTCACACCACACACACACACACACACACACACACACACACACACACACCAACACCCACACACACACATACAGAGACACACACACACACACACAGAAAACTAGACTCCTAGCACTAGGATGGGTTAAATGCAGAGAAACAACATGTGTGTGTCTGTGAGTGTGTGTGAGTGTGTGCGTGTGTGTTGTGTGTGTTGTGTGTGTGTGTCTGTGAGTGTGTTGAGTGTGTGCATGTGTGTCTGTGTGTGTGTGTGTGTCTGTGTGTGTGTGTGTGTCTGTGTGTGTGTGTGTGTGTGTGTGACCATTACAGAGGGTTTCATCTCTCCCAATAATTATATTTAACAGGCTTCATATCTGTGTGTACGCATTGAAGAGGGACATGACCTCTGACCTAAACTGATTATAGTCCGTGTTCAACATCACATAATTAAGGTCATGATATTTGATTAAGGACCATGGGTGCAGTTTGTTGTTGTATTTATAGTTAGCTGTATCTCACACGCCCACATGTTTAAAAAGAGTTTACGTAAAGCTGTATATTCTCAGAGAAAGTTATAGGCTTTAGCGATCAATATAGGTTAGTTAAAGTTAGCAGTTATAATAATAACATGGGATTTGTATAGCGCTTTTCCTAATGCTCAAAGACGCTTTACATACAATCAGAACAGAAACGGAAGAATGTTATTTGACGTTATACACACTTCAACATAATAACTGTTGTACTCCATTGTCTTTCTGTCTTGCTGTTCCAAAGTCTTCACACTTAGTCGATACGTATCCAAAGAGACTTTATCTCTGAGCTCCACAGCGTCCCACAGAGCTTCTGAACCAAACTGAGTGAGTCTGATTTGCTGCTAATGCTGCCCTTGAGTGCAGTCGGGGGAATAAAGACCCTTTCAAATGTATTCTGTGTCCTTCTCAAATCTCTATGACCAGGTTACATTCATAATATGTCTATAGTTTTTGTGCTGTGATATTTGTATTTTGTGTTCGTCTTTGCTTTTGTTTGCCCTTGGAGGCATTGTTTGTGATTTGGGGGCTTTAACACATTTTGATCTGATTTGATTCACAGTGTTTCAGAGGATCAGAATATGTCCTGAAAGCGTGTGGGATGCGAGGCAGTCTTCCATGAAGAATCCCATCATCTCCTGACCCTCCCCCGAGTCTTCCTGACATGGTTCTGCTGCTTCAGAAGGATTTCACACACGCTGAGCTCCCACTGTTTCTGACGCACATTTTTCACACAATCAACGACCACTTCCTGCGAGATGGGAATATCTCAGAGTGAATGTGATGCTCAGAATGGATTTCCACAGTCCTCCCTGGCCTTTCACAGGAATAAATCCCTGCTAAATGCTTCTGAGATCAGGCAGAGCTGCTTCCATTGAACTTTACATTTCTCCATCAGGTGGAGGTGTTCATCTCCAGCTGTCAGACGATCTCTTTATTACCAGAGATGGGAAGTAATGGAGTACAAATACTTTGTTACTGCACTTAAGTACATTTTTCTAGTATCAGTACTTTACTCTTACATGTTGAACCCAATACCTGTACTTTCTACTTCTCACATGTTGAACCCAAATACCTGTACTTTCTACTTCTTACATGTTGAACCAAATACCTGTACTTTCTACTTCTTACATGTTGAACCCAAATACCTGTACTTTCTACTTCTTCCATGTTGAACCCAAATACCTGTACTTTCTACTTCTTCCATGTTCCAAACAGGCTGGTTCCTTTAGTCTGAATGTGTGTTTGGTGGCGTGATCATTATTATTTAGAGTCATTGCGTGCCTATTGATTTGAACACGATCCGTGTATCCATCATTTCCTGGTCTTCTCTAAAGAAGAGGGACCAATGAAAACGTTGTCATGTTGCCGTTGTTCAGCATGGAAACATTCATTAGCTAACAATGACATTATTGTTCTATTAATATAAAGGGAGGTCAGGTACTCTTTAAAACAGCTGCTAGTTATGGGTACTTTTTACTGAAGTACATTTCAAAGCCTCTTTACTTTGACTTGAGTAAAGAAGTTTAGTCAGTACTTCTACTTTCACCAGAGTATTGTTAAACACGAGTATCTGTACTTCTACTCGAGTAAATGATGTGTGTACTTCTACTTGAGTACAGGATGTGTGTACTTGTTCCCTCTCTGTTCATTACTCAGAGAGGGAGAGGAGGGACATTAAAGACACTGATTTTACACAAATCTACACGTCTATCAGGTCTGGTTTCTGCAGACGAGCTTTTAGAAACAGTGTTGTGTCCGGTGTCTGAATCTGTCGAATCACGAGTCTTCATCATCATCATCATCATCATCATCATCATCAAGCAGCCTCCAGATGGACGCCGCATTAGAAATTCACAGAAAGTCTAAAAATATGTTGAATCTCTGGGGCTTGGCAGCGTCACATCACTCCTGTGTTTGAATCTCTGGGGCTTGGCAGCGTCACATCACTCCTGTGTTTGAATCTCTGGGGCTTGGCAGCATCACATCACTCCTGTGTTTGAATCTCTGGGGCTTGGCAGCGTCACATCACTCCTGTGTTTGAATCTCTGGAGCTTTGCAGCATCACATCACTCCTGTGTTTGAATCTCTGGGGCTTTGCAGCGTCACATCACTCCTGTGTTTGAATCTCTGGGGCTTTGCAGCGTCACATCACTCCTGTGTTTGTCACCATGTTTTAATCAGGAGGAGTAAAGAGAAGAAATACAGAGAGACGACAGCTGTAACGTCTGGAGAAAGGACTCTCTGTTCATCTCTGTGCGTATAGGGGGATTCCTCTCAATAACTTACGGACTCCCATTTCAATCAACGGCTGGGGGATATACTGAGAAACAGAGACAAATGTGGGCCAATTTATCCAGATGGTGGCGCTATAACAACCAATTTAAATAATAAATAATGTCCTTTCTTCCTTGATAATGAGTTGTTATTTGTTCATTTTATATTCCAGCCAAAGGAAGAGAATATATATATTCCTCCTGAGGTCTTCTGCTTTTTCATTTGTCACTGTCACTCTCCTCCATGTCTTCACATCTCTGTGTGTGTGTGTGTGTGTGTGTGTAGGTGTGTGTGTGTGTCGGTATGGTATGTGTGTGTGTGTGTAGGTGTGTGTGTGTGTGTGTGTTTGTTTGTGTGTGTATTCTGGTACAGCCAGAGGTTGACGTAGGTGTGCATCATCTCCTGTCACTCCTCTGTTTGCATGCACAGCGTCTCTTTGCATCAGCGCTGTCACCGATCAATGGACCAATTAGAGCGCTCTGACCTGCAGGAGTGAGAGCAGTCTGACTGGTGGAGGCTCATCACTCTGTCAGGAGAACAAGGTCACTCCCAACATGGCCCCCAGACACACAGTGACAGTAAGTGGAGCCATTTAACCATGCATGGGAAATAAACACTCTCAGGAAGTAGATCCAACGTGGCAGGGTTCACGACATGCTGAGGAGGAGGAGGAGGAGGAGGAGGAGAGAGGAAGGAACACACCGGATTACATTTCATTTCGTTTTTTCTACACAAAGCGACTTACTTTAAGTGCAATGAACCATGAAGTTCGAAGCTCTGAACAGTGCAGATATATTCACTTATTTATTGTTAGACAGGAGGGGGATGCAGTGGAAGAGGACCAGGACCTTAAAGGTGTCCTATCATGCAAAATGCACTTTCTGATGTCTTCTCTACATCAACATGTGTCCCCGGTGTGTCCCCGGTGTGTCAGACTCACAAAGTGTCAGGAAATCAACCCCTCTCTCTTTTCCTCCGTACCCACATCTCTAAAAACGAGGGAACAACGGAGCTGATCCAGATTTGCTGCGTCATGACGATCTACTCTCTTTTTATTAAAGCTACAGACTCAGAATCAGCACTTTAGTAACAGGCTGAAATAGACATGTTTTTTATATGTCTGAGACCTCTAATATATGCCTAACAATAGTTTAATAGGAGACCTTTAAAGAGGGGTTTAGCTAAAGTGAAAACATGCTTTGATATTGTTCCGTTTGTCTTGTTACTTTGGTTCCTTTCTATAAAGGTGTATCTCTGATCTGCAGCGTAGATTTTCACACATCATCATTCATTAGCGTACTCTCTTCAGTTGAGACCTCTCAAGCTCTTCAGGTCTGAGCTCTGTGTAACTTCAGTTTACAGCTAGTTACAGAGGTCTGTTTAAGTGTGTGCGATATGTTACATTCCACATCGTTTAGCTGACGCTTTTATCCAAAGAGACTTACAATAAGTTCTTCTTCACTTTAATCAACATCATACCATAGTAAGAGCTGGTGAATCAGATACAAGGCCTAAATTATCTCAACAAGTGCTTCGGGTGGTTTGTTTTCAGCAATAACTTAAGTACCAAGGTTCAGTCGAAATAGATGCGTTTTCAGTTTGCGACGGAAGACATGCAGAGTTCCTGCTGCCCTGGAAGTACTAACATTAGGGGTGTAACGGTTCACAGAGTTCACGGTTCGGTACCTACCTCGGTTTGGGGTCACGGTTCGGTACGTACCTCGGTTTGGGGGTCACGGTTCGGTACGTACCTCGGTTTGGGGTCACGGTTCGGTACGTACCTCGGTTTGGGGTCACGGTTCGGTACGTACCTCGGTTTGGGGTCACGGTTCGGTACGTACCTCGGTTTGGGGCTCACGGTTCGGTACGTACCTCGGTTTGGGGTCACGGTTCGGTACGTACCTCGGTTTGGGGTCACGGTTCGGTACGTACCTCGGTTTGGGGTCACGGTTCGGTACGTACCTCGGTTTGGGGTTACGGTTCGGTACGTACCTCGGTTTGGGGTCACGGTTCGGTACGGGTTCGGTACAACAAGAAAAAGCAAAAAAAAGTCCCAAATGCATAATTCCAGGATTGTTTTTTATTTATTTTGAACAGTAGTGCAAGTGTCAGTTTAAAAATCAGGAACTCTAACATTTTGAATAATGAACTGTATTACACAGTTAAAAACAAACCACAAACAGTACCACACACTCAGATGGTCATATTATCTATAATGGCTGATGTCAAACAAAAAGCTTCAATAAGCTGTAAAACTAAAAAGAATGTCTTGAAAATATCTCAAAATAAATAATAAGAAAGTGTTTCAATCACTTTCAATCCCAATCAATAAAAGCCGGGGTCCTCTACTATTGCATGAGGGCGCAGTATAGCCGTTGAAAAACATGCCAAAAGCTTCCGTTATTTCTTTTGGTCTCACGGCTCTCATGTCTCTTGGCTTCTTAAAGACAGCGGGGATAAGCTGTTGAACTGCTGCTGTCTTTTGTCTCCGGTGACTGGGACATCTGGCTGATGCCTTCTGATATGGTTTAGCATGTTTGGCGTGTGTTACCATTAGCATACCGCACCGCTGCCGAACAACGCCGGCACACCGTCCTCGTCCGATCCACCACTCGCACTCCATCGTTGTTGTAGTCCACAGGGAACCCGACATGTTCCCACACAGCTGATTTAAAAGAAGCAGGTGGGTCTTCTAGCTCCTGTGCGTTATCTGAAATCGCCATACTAACTTCTCTTCTTCTTGTATTTTGTTCGTTTTGTTGTGTTTTCTTCTTGTTCTTCATTTGTTGTTTAAGGCGGCTGGCAAACAGCTTTTAGGCGCAATACCGCCCCCTGGATTATATATAGTGTAGTGGATACTGCCCTGAGTGACAGACTTTTTTCCCATTCATAAAAACGGCGTATTTGTCGTGCAGTCACACGACAAATACGCCGTATCCGTATTCGTCCCGAACCGTTACACCCCTAACTAATCTGTGGTAAAAATACTTCAGTACAGTACTTGAGGAAAGGTACTTTCAAACACTGATTTAAGGTGATATAAAACAGTGAATTTGCTAAGAATCAAAGTGAAAACATGAGGTAATTATACATATTTTAGATAAGTTTCATTGGTGTTTTTCTTGCCCGGTTCATATCAGTTAGATATTATGAAGATCAGGAGGATATATATATTATCAGTGTGTGAGGTGAGTTTAATGGCTTAATGAAGGGATGAGACGGTGGTATTAATATCTGTGTGTGTGTGTGTGTGTGTGTGTGTGTGTGTGTTTGTTAACAACTCGTCTCCAGACTGCCGTCCTCTTTCCTCTGACCCACATCTCTGATCTGAGACATGAATATGAATGAAACAGAGGTAATAAAGAAGAGGGTAAATGTACTAATGGTGTCCAAATAACGGACGTACTACAACCTTTTAAGATGCATTTCACTGATAGCATGGTTGTTATTTCCCCCCAGTGAACCTCTGACTCTGTGACAGCTCTGTGTCTACAGACGTCACCATGATACATGCTGCAGCACAGTATTAAACATTAAAGGTGGGGTAGTTGAGAACGGAGAAACAGCTCGAGTGCGCGAGAATTTGAAAATACACAACCGGAAAAAATCTGCCCCTTCCTTCAGACTTCTCACAGAGCCCCTGCTCCAACACACACGGACGCACACATGACCAATGAGGGCACCAGATCAGTTTGTGGAAGGCTGACAGGCAGGTAGGCCGTCCAGTTACTTTAGCCGGGCCGGCTCAGATGATTGGTCGTGCTTTTCACAGCGCCACGGCTTCCACAGATGATGTTTTGTTATGTATTTATTGTCAAAGCACTTCATGATTTCATTGCTATCGGGATGTTAAGAGCACTCCATGGAAGATAACAACAAGTGGATCTGAAGGGAATTACCTACCCCACCTTTAATAACACACACACATCAGTTCATGGGAAGAACAGTGAGCCACACTGCAGTGAAGAAAACACAGGGTCAGGGAAATATGATCAGTTTGTTAGCTCCAACTTGATCTCTGCTGGACGATGCAGATATTCAAACCCACAGTTCCTCATGAAGAAACATCTCCAGCAACAACACAAGCAGCATTTAGAGGACACTCAGCTTGAGGAGACATGCAGCATCTAGGGGACATTCAGCTTGAGGAGACATGCAGCATTTAGAGGACACTCAGCTTGAGGAGACATGCAGCATTTAGAGGACACTCAGCTTGAGGAGACATGCAGCATTTAGAGGACACTCAGCTTGAGGAGACATGCAGCATTTAGAGGACACTCAGCTTGAGGAGACATGCAGCATTTAGAGGACATCAGCTTGAGGAGACATGCAGCATTTAGAGGACATTCAGCTTGAGGAGACATGCAGCATTTAGAGGACATTCAGCTTGAGGAGACATGCAGCATTTAGAGGACATTCAGCTTGAGGAGACATGCAGCATTTAGAGGACACTCAGCTTGAGGAGACATGCAGCATTTAGAGGACATTCAGCTTGAGGAGACTGCAGCATTTAGAGGACATTCAGCTTGAGGAGACATGCAGCATTTAGAGGACATTCAGCTTGAGGAGACATGCAGCATTTAGAGGACACTCAGCTTGAGGAGACATGCAGCATTTAGAGGACACTCAGCTTGAGGAGACATGCAGCATTTAGAGGACACTCAGCTTGAGGAGACATGCAGCATTTAGAGGACATTCAGCTTGAGGAGACATGCAGCATTTAGAGGACACTCAGCTTGAGGAGACATGCAGCATTTAGAGGACATTCAGCTTGAGGAGACATGCAGCATTTAGAGGACATTCAGCTTGAGGAGACATGCAGCATTTAGAGGACATTCAGCTTGAGGAGACATGCAGCATTTAGAGGACACTCAGCTTGAGGAGACATGCAGCATTTAGAGGACATTCAGCTTGAGGAGACATGCAGCATTTAGAGGACATTCAGCTTGAGGAGACATGCAGCATTTAGAGACATTCAGCTTGAGGAGACATGCGCAGCATTTACTAAAAGCTGCAGAAACCAAATGCAGGAATAGGCTCAAAACCAACGGAGGACCAGGAGTGGAGGAGGAGAGGAGGAGGAGGAGAGTGAGTTGTTCATAGGGAGCACTGCCCTCTATGTCCACATGACGCTCTTCTAACTGAGATCACGTCTGAAAGCAGAAAGTGAGACGGAGCTCAGATTTAAACATTAAAGAAAGGAAATAAAGGATCTCCTGAGAGGCGAAGACGAGATCCAGCTCCTCCTCCAACACCTCCTCACAGCAGCTCCTCCTCTCACAGCAGCTCCTCCTCACAGCAGCTCCTCCTCTCACAGCAGCTCCTCCTCACAGCAGCTCCTCCTCTCACAGCAGCTCCTCCTCGCAGCAGCTCCTCCTCGCAGCAGCTCCTCCTCGCTGCAGCTCCTCCAAGCTGCAGCTCCTCCTCACTGCAGCTCCTCCTCTCACTGCAGCTCCTCCTCACAGCAGCTCCTCCTCCTCCTCACAGCAGCTCCTCCTCCTCACTGCAGCTCCTCCTCACTGCAGCTCCTCCTCACAGCAGCTCCTCCTCTCACAGCAGCTCCTCCTCACAGCAGCTCCTCCTCACAGCAGCTCCTCCTCTCACTGCAGCTCCTCCTCGCTGCAGCTCCTCCTCGCTGCAGCTCCTCCTCACTGCAGCTCCTCCTCTCACTGCAGCTCCTCCTCACAGCAGCTCCTCCTCCTCCTCACAGCAGCTCCTCCTCCTCACTGCAGCTCCTCCTCACTGCAGCTCCTCCTCCTCCACAGCAGCTCCTCCTCTCACAGCAGCTCCTCCTCACTGCAGCTCCTCCTCACAGCAGCTCCTCCTCCTCACAGCAGCTCCTCCTCACTGCAGCTCCTCCTCACAGCAGCTCCTCCTCTCACAGCAGCTCCTCCTCCTCACAGCAGCTCCTCCTCTCACAGCAGCTCCTCATCCTCACAGCAGCTCCTCCTCACTGCAGCTCCTCCTCACAGCAGCTCCTCCTCCTCACAGCAGCTCCTCCTCCTCACAGCAGCTCCTCCTCACAGCAGCTCCTCCTCTCACAGCAGCTCCTCCTCACAGCAGCTCCTCCTCACAGCAGCTCCTCCTCTCACAGCAGCTCCTCCTCACAGCAGCTCCTCCTCTCACAGCAGCTCCTCCTCCTCACAGCAGCTCCTCCTCACAGCAGCTCCTCCTCACAGCAGCTCCTCCTCACAGCAGCTCCTCCTCTCACAGCAGCTCCTCCTCCTCTCACAGCAGCTCCTCCTCACAGCAGCTCCTCCTCACAGCAGCTCCTCCTCACTGCAGCTCCTCCTCTCACAGCAGCTCCCCTCCTCTCACAGCAGCTCCTCCTCCACAGCAGCTCCTCCTCACTGCAGCTCCTCCTCACTGCAGCTCCTCCTCTCATAGCAGCTCCTCCTCACAGCAGCTCCTCCTCTCACAGCAGCTCCTCCTCCTCTCACAGCTCCTCCTCACAGCAGCTCCTCCTCACTGCAGCTCCTCCTCACAGCAGCTCCTCCTCTCATAGCACTCTCCTCCTCACAGCAGCTCCTCCTCTCACAGCAGCTCCTCCTCACAACAGCTCCTCCTCACAGCAGCTCCTCCTCACAGCAGCTCCTCCTCCTCACTGCAGCTCCTCCTCACAGCAGCTCCTCCTCACTGCAGCTCCTCCTCACAGCAGCTCCTCCTCCTCACAGCAGCTCCTCCTCACTGCAGCTCCTCCTCACTGCAGCTCCTCCTCACTGCAGCTCCTCCTCACAGCAGCTCCTCCTCTCACAGCAGCTCCTCCTCTCACAGCAGCTCCTCCTCACAACAGCTCCTCCTCACACAGCTCCTCCTCACAGCAGCTCCTCCTCCTCACTGCAGCTCCTCCTCACTGCAGCTCCTCCTCACAGCAGCTCCTCCTCTCATAGCAGCTCCTCCTCACAGCAGCTCCTCCTCTCACAGCAGCTCCTCCTCACAACAGCTCCTCCTCACAGCAGCTCCTCCTCCTCACTGCAGCTCCTCCTCACAGCAGCTCCTCCTCACTGCAGCTCCTCCTCACAGCAGCTCCTCCTCTCACAGCAGCTCCTCCTCCTCACAGCAGCTCCTCCTCACAGCAGCTCCTCTTCCTCACTCCAGCTCCTCCTCACTGCAGCTCCTCCTCACTGCAGCTCCTCCTCACAGCAGCTCCTCCTCTCACAGCAGCTCCTCCTCTCACAGCAGCTCCTCCTCACAACAGCTCCTCCTCACAGCAGCTCCTCCTCACAGCAGCTCCTCCTCCTCACTGCAGCTCCTCCTCACTGCAGCTCCTCCTCACAGCAGCTCCTCCTCCTCACAGCAGCTCCTCCTCACAGCAGCTCCTCCTCACAGCAGCTCCTCCTCTCACAGCAGACAGAGCAGAGGGGAAGGAGCACGTGGGCCAGCAGCAGGAGATCAAAGGAGATCAAAGCTCAGCGCTGAAGATCAACGTCAACAAGTGATTTCATCATCAGTGCAAACAGGCTGGATGACGTTTATTTAGGTCTTAATGTGTGCATATGTATATATACATATATATATATAATATACATATATGTATATTTATATATATATACATATATATATATAATATATATATTTGTATTTTGTATTCACGGATTGTGGGAACCGGTATTTCCATCTCTCTGTCTGTTCACACAAACTGAAATATTGACAATAAAGTTGACTTTGAATAATCAGCAGCAGGAAGAGCCCCTGCAGGTGAAACACAGGTACTGCACTCAGGCAAACAGCTATAACAGAATGACCTCTGCCTGAGCTGTAGTGTATATTAAAATGTGTAGTGACAAATACTGAGGATTCAACATTCACCCTCCGTCTGGTGGATGGGGAGCGATGTTCAAATATACATTTTGTGGTACGATATTAACATCCATCATCTGGATCCTGATCCTGTCGCTGTGGTCCACAAAATCCCATGTTCTTTCACTCTGATGTTCATATTTTAAGCTGATTCTCAAACTGAAGACTGTCTGAACTTTGCTCGACGCCCCGAGAGAAAGTTATACGATTCCAGAAGAGCTGCAAGAAATATCAACGTTTATCCCTTCAGAACGTAGCATGTCGAGGTTTCTATACGTCTGTCAGCAGGAGAGAAGCATTGAGGAGGAGTAAAGGAGTATTTTAGTAAGTGGAGGGCCGTCATATTCTCATTATGCAGCGAGTGGCAAAGAGGAAAAGATTTAAGGTGTTTGGGTCCGTCTTTGAGTTTTAAATATAATCAAATCCATATTTGTATTCAAATATTGTGTTGTCCTGAAATGAGACGACACTTGAACAATCAGTGTAAGAAATGTTAATGCAATTCAGAGCTAAAAGCATTTTGAGTGTTGGTTATCGAAGGTGTTGTCATTATTTATTTGTATCTGAATTAATCTTTAATGCGGCATCGTGTTTTCTTTCTGTAAAATCTTCAAAATAATGACCATGATAGCTGCCGGGTTAATGTAAGGGAGTGAAAAGAACAATATTCACCTCTGAAATGTAGTAAACAGAGATTTTAGGTGGTACTATACGGACGTGAGTATCTACAACACATTCTGTTTGCCTGCAGCAACACACAGTATACAAGCCTCTATAGGAGGGAGTGTGTGTGTGTGTGTGTGTGTGTGTGTGTGTGTGTGAGCTGGCACACCCCTCCTGAGTACAGCAACTGTTGCTAAGCTACCACAGAAGTCAGGAGATGGTGCAGTGTGTCTGAAGTCAGTGGAATATAAATCATTAATACAAAATCATTTGAACTGCAGACTGACCCAGATCCAGGGGGGGGGGGGGGGGCGTCTCAACGGGGGGGGGGGGGGGTGGCGTCTCACAGGGGGGGTTCATCGAGTCAAATAAGTTAATGAATCACATATTTACATTTCACAATACTCTCATGAACATGGGAGCTCTACCCTGACACACACACACACACACACACACACACACACACACATATTTTATTGTATTTACTTGCACTATTATCTGTGTTATTGTGTTCTGTTGGAGAAGCCTGTGACCTCAGATTTTCCTCGTCTGTAGCTATGTACACATGACAATAAAAGCCTTGAAACACACACACACACACACACACACACACACACACACACACACACACACACACACACACACACACACACACACGCACACAGCTTCAGTGTGTGGGTACATACTCTTCTTGCAGAGATGCTGCTTCCCTGGACATCTTCAAGTCATCACTGAAAACTCACCTGGACACCATGACCTTTGACCCCTAACCCATCTCAGTCCCACTGCTATTTATTACAGTTTTACTTTATCATTTGCCCCTCTTGTTTGTTTGTTTGTTCACCATGTAAAGCGGCCTTGGGTCCCTTGAAAGGCGCTATTCAAATGTAATCTATTATTATTATTCCATCCCTAACGCACAGGCCGTCAGCAGATCTGCAGTCATCGTGTTTCTGGACTCTCTCTCTGAGTCTGTTGTTGCACACCGATCCAATCAGTGAGGTCTCATCCATCAGCCTCTCACTCTCTCTCTGCTCATTAGCGCCGCCACTGAGCCGCTCTCTCTCTCCGTGAGCCCAAATGAGACGAGCAGAGCTGCAGCGTGTTGATCCATGCATTCAGTTCCTGCCCGAGCTCCACTTGTTTTGCCTCAAAAGAGACCGTCAGAGTGGTGCTGTTACTGGGTGAGAGAAAAAAGTCACAATATTGAGATTTTGAGAAAAAAGTCAATATTTGAAGATTTTGAGAAAAAAAGTCAGGATTTTAGCCCAAATGAGACGTCTGACCCCCTTATTCCACCGGGTCCATCTGCGCCGCGTTACGGCCGCGGCTTTCATAGCGATCGCGGCACTCTAGTCAATGGGTGCTACTCCACCAGACGCGCCGCGTTACGGCTAGAAGCGTCCCAGAAGCGTCTCGGCGCTGGGCTCCGCTAAAAATACGCTGCTGGTCTATTTTCGGTGCGAGACGCGAGGCGTTGCATAGCGCCGGCAGGAAGTGGACCGGTCAGAGCATCCAGTCAATCCCCAAAATAAACCAATTTTGCAGAACCTATCCCTCCGTAGTCTTTCAAGTAGGAGGAGAAATGCCAGCGTTCTCCTCCGGTTTACAGGCACTGTGTAAATTATATATAATTATGATGATGAATGCATTTTTTTACCACTGAAATACAGCAACACATCTTTGATTCATGTCGTTTATAACTGGAATATTACAAGTATTATTAACTTTGTCTGCACAAAGCAGCCTGTCCAGGAAATATGCCCAAATCAACAAAAACTGCGAGCCGGTGTTGTGCCGTAGATTGAAGCCCTGTTCGCGGGGACGCGCAAAGGTGACGTCATCGCCTGTATTGAGCGTTCGCCTAGTTTTCTAAGCTTTTTTCTCTCTTTTGAATGATATATTTCCCATCAGATTAAACAGCAAACGGCTGAATAAATAATGTGCATACAATTGCGAGGTGGCTCGTTTTAAGGACACAATCTTCGTATTGGAACAAACTTCCGTTTTTAAGTGTAGTCCCACTCTGTTATGTTCCTCCTTCCTACAGAACAGACTGTTAGCAGATTTAGACTTATACCTTTTGTCTCTCTGCAGCAGAAAGGTGACTATTCTCAGCAGTTCAAGTTTAGCCATTCATCACGGCGCTATTTATTAGATGCACACAGGTCAATAGACTTAAGGACAGAGAGAGAAGGGGCGTGACTCCAACGGTCTTATACCCCAGGTAGTGACGTCGCCATCACGTGCTACAGCTATCCAATGAACACAGTAGTAGTCGCAGCTACTTACACAAACAATATGGTACACGGTATTACATGGAGTCATACAATATACATGTCTCTGTATGTTATACCTCAACACAGACAATGAAAGGATAAGATGTCATTTGTCAGTATAGTCCTATTTCTTAAAACCTTCTCTGTTATTTAAGTGTCTGATACTTGATAACCACGAATAGTAAGCAATGATATAACAGTAATGATATAAGATATATGATAATGTCAGACACTGTGTTATTTTCAATCAAGCCTAAAAGATAATTTGTTCAAACTAGCTTCACTCGCTTTAATTGCTCCTTTGAATGTAATTTTCCTCTGTGGTTTCCGACTGTTTGTATTGTAATGCCACTCATATTTTATTTTCTATTTTTATTTTAAGGTGACATTGAATGTTTTGAAAGGTGCCCTAAAATAAAGTGTATTATTGATCTTATATCTGTGCCTCTATCACACTATTAATGTTCCTTATTTTAGACTAGGTTTTCCCTGGTGTCAATAGGGAAGATCTGCACCCTTCTCTACAGAACATGTTCAGCAGAGCAGGTATTTCTCCTGACAGATATGGGACTAAAAATCAGCCCGGGACTCTCGACCGGCCCACTTCGGTACCGCCGGCCCACCTCGGTACCGCAAGTAAATACCGCTAGTAAAACTGAGAGCAGTTCCCAGCAGCGTGTTGATCCATGCTTTCATTTGTTGCCCGAGCTCCACTTGTTTTGCCTCCAAAGAGACGATGCGGGGGTTTACAGTCAGAGTGCTGGGACACACGTTGATCTTCCTCTCTGTCGTCATTACTGGATTATTATTCTATTCTCTTATTTATGGACCTTGGAGATTAATAATACCATTATAATACACAAAGACAACAACACCACACAAGCAGAACACATTTACCCTTTGAGACAAAAGTCAGAATTTTGTTATCGAGAATTAACAACCTTTGGAATGTTCGGAATTGACCAATGAGAATCGAGTATTCAACTAAACCTCCACATAATAAATCAAAACTAACTCTCATTCATCAGGAAGATAGCCCTGTTTCTGTTTCCATGTATATGAAATGATATTCGATGTACAGCTTGTTGTGTTTCACCATAGATGTGTACGTGTTTTGCCTTGTTTCTGTACAGCTCCCTCTGCTGCTCCGGTTCTCCTCTGTGGGATGAATGGAGGAGTTGTGATTGTGAGACTTCAGCACAGATGTTCAGGTTCAGGAAACACCTGCCGCCGACGCAGAGAAGTGTTTCCTCTTCAGTCCTGATGTGAGACGGGGGGTGAGCTTCAGTGGATGCATGGAGGCCGGGCAGCTGGACATTCATCCATTATTTAAACCTGCAGACACCCGACGGCGTGAGTCAGGATCTCACAAAGATACAGTGAAATCACTCAGGAGGAGCTCCATCAGACCTCTGAGTAGATTACTACTGCTTCCTCTGGAGAGTTAATAACACGTAATGTAACACAAGTACTGTACATGAAATATACACTGTTTTCAATCACTTTCTCTTTACCGGCACACATACATGTAAATATATTTAATATGTATATATGACCCAAATATGTATATATGTTCATTTAATCAATTTCTTATTTTAAAGTTACTTAACTGTATATAATTTAAATGTTATCATTAATTTTGATCTTTAACTGTATTAATCTTTAATCTTGTGTGAATCTGTGCTGTCCTGTTTTTTCATTCTCACCCTGTTGCTGTTAAACTACTAATGGTCCATCTTATCTTAAAGGTCCCCTATTGGGCAAAATCCACTTATTCATGTCTCTTCTACATCAACATGTGTCCCCTCTTCTCCATGTCTCTTCTACATCAACATGTGTCCCCTCTTCTTCGTGTCTCTTCTACATCAACATGTGTCCCCTCTTCTTCATGTCTCTTCTACATCAACATGTGTCCCCTCTTCTTCATGTCTCTTCTACGTCAACATGTGTCCCCTCTTCTTCATGTCTCTTCTACATCAACATGTGTCCCCTCTTCTTCATGTCTCTTCTACATCAACATGTGTCCCCTCTTCTTCATGTCTCTTCTACATCAACATGTGTCCCCTCTTCTTCATGTCTCTTCTACATCAACATGTGTCCCCTCTTCTTCATGTCTCTTCTACATCAACATGTGTCCCCTCTTCTTCATGTCTCTTCTACATCAACATGTGTCCCCTCTTCTTCATGTCTCTTCTACATCAACATGTGTCCCCTCTTCTTCATGTCTCTTCTACATCAACATGTGTCCCCTCTTCTTCATGTCTCTTCTACATCAACATGTGTCCCCTCTTCCTCATGTCTCTTCTACATCAACATGTGTCCCCTCTTCTTCATGTCTCTTCTACATCAACATGTGTCCCCTCTTCTTCATGTCTCTTCTACATCAACATGTGTCCCCTCTTCCTCATGTCTCTTCTTCATCAACATGTGTCCCCTCTGTGTAAAGAGACTCTGAAAGTTTCAGGAACAAAGATTCTCTCTCTTTTTGTCCTGATCCATTTCTATAAAAACCTGTCTGAAAATGAGCTGATCAGATTTTGGCCACTTTATGATGTCATCACGATGTTTTGTCTTGTGTAACCATTAGCCAATCACCAACCAAGGTAACCCCCCCCCCCCCCTTATCACCTGAATCTCCTCCTAGAGCACCATTGGGTTCTTTGTAACCAAATCTCTCTCAGAGGGGCGTGGGGAGGGGCTCCTTATTTTCATCTAAAGTAACAGACAGAGAATCAGCTCTTTGGAAACAGGACTGAAACAGAGGGGATTATGGGTAATGCTGCAATGATCTGTTTGGTGTTTCAGCCAATCAGAAACAGGCTCTGGATATATCTGAGACCTGTGATATATTGATGAAGAAGAGGATAATAGGGGACCTTTGATGAATGTTCTCGATGACGCTGCAGAACCCTCCTCCAGGTCTTCAGGGGATCCTTTGTCCGGCAGAGAAACCCTCACACCTCCAGAGTCTCTCTTTACACAGAGGGGAGACATGTCTCTTCAGGGGATCCTTTGTCCGGCAGAGAAAGCCTCACACCTCCAGAGTCTCTCTTTACACAGAGGGGACACATGTCTCTTCAGGGGATCCTTTGTCCGGCAGAGAAACCCTCACACCTCCAGAGTCTCTCTTTACACAGAGGGGAGACATGTCTCTTCAGGGGATCCTTTGTCCGGCAGAGAAAGCCTCACACCTCCAGAGTCTCTCTTTACACAGAGGGGACACATGTCTCTTCAGGGATCCTTTGTCCGGCAGAGAAACCCTCACACATCCAGAGTCTCTCTTTACACAGAGGGGACACATGTCTCTTCAGGGGATCCTTTGTCCGGCAGAGAAAGCCTCACACCTCCAGAGTCTCTCTTTACACAGAGGGGACACATGTCTCTTCAGGGGGATCCTTTGTCCGGCAGAGAAACCCTCACACCTCCAGAGTCTCTCTTTACACAGAGGGGACACATGTCTCTTCAGGGGATCCTTTGTCCGGCAGAGAAACCCTCACACCTCCAGAGTCTCTCTTTACACAGAGGGGACACATGTCTCTTCAGGGGATCCTTTGTCCGGCAGAGAAACCCTCACACCTCCAGAGTCTCTCTTTCTGCACTTCATTCAATATGGAGAACGAGCCGGAAGGATCTGAGACATTCTGCTCACGTCCGTCTGAGTTGCCTGAGCGTCCTCAGGTGAACCCAGAGCCTCAGGAGCAGCTTCACCCACCAGGAACCAGCTCTGGTGTGGCGCTGCCTTACATTAACAGACTGGGAACATTTCTTTATAAAAATAAGTACAAAAATCGAGAAATAATTACAAAGAAAACAAGTGTCTAAATATATCTTAATTAAAACGAAAGCTATAGAAGAAAAGGACTGTAAAAACAAAGTTGTGTGAGTTAGTGAAGTGGGGTGTAAAGTACAGAAAACGAGCAGAAAAAGGTTCAAATGAAATATGAGAATACACTGTTAAACATATTACAATATGTCTACATTATGTATGGAAATAAATACTTGAAACATGTCAGTCTGACAGAGGACCCGTTTTATTCTTCGTTTTATTGTGGTATAGTTGAAATGAAGAATATCAGCCGTGGTGTGTCGGCGGTTCGAATGAACATCGTGAGAGGGAAACACATGAAGAATAAGAACATCATCATCTAATGAACATCGTGAGAGGGAAACACATGAAGAATAAGAACATCATCATTAAATGTAGAAAGGAAGTCAATTACTCCAAAATATAAAAGACATGCACAAAATGTCTGAATCAAAATGAAAGTATAAAAAAGGGAATATAATTATATGTAAAAATACTATAAAACATGTACGTTAAAGTGCTGAGTGCTAAATCCTTTTTATTCCTTTTTAAATAATCGTATTGTCGAAAAACGTCCAGGTTTCTTTTTCCCACAGACAGATGTTGGATCGACAGTTTGATCAACCAATCATATATTGATTTGTAGCCAATGGGCGTGTTCTTTCAGAGTTTCCCTCGGTTCCAGGTGCTCTAGAAGCCCGTTAGTTCACTGGAGAGAGACAGAGGATAAATGCCACGTAGAAATTCATCTGAAGTTTTATAGTTTTTTACGTCGACATGGCAACAGGTGAAGACGATGTTGTTGCGGAGTTGTTAGTATCCTTTTCAAGACGATCACTCACGACATTAGGAAAAAAGACCGTCCAACGCAAAGTGACTGCCTCCATGACGTCCGTCTGACTAGAACACCCAAATTTTCGTAAATAGACATGGTTCGCCACTGATGAGCACAGTATCAGAGGACGTCAGAAAACAATCAAAAAACGTACTTTGTTTGTTTTGAATTCAAAGGTTCCTGATAAACGTTTGGCCGTGAGAGATGGACACAGTGCCGTCCTGTGGTTTTTAAATGCTTTCTGTATCTTTGGAGATACCGTTAAAATGTGTCCATGTCTGTAATGAGCGGCATTACATTACATTACATTACATTACATTACATTGCATTACATAACATTACATTACATTACATTACATTACATTACATAACATTACATTACATTACATTACATTACATAACATAACATTACATTACATTACATTACATTGCATTACATAACATTACATTGCATTACATTACATAACATTACATTACATTACATAACATTACATTACATTACATTACATTACATTACATTGCATTTAGCTGACGCTTTTATCCAGAGCGACTATCAATAAGTGCATTCGACCAAGAAGACACAAACTTGAAGAAAACAGAATCATATAAGTACATCAGGTTTCATAGAGCCAAAACATTTCAAGTGCTACTCAACTGGCTTTAGATAAGCCAGTCCTTCGTTAGTATATAAGTGCTTTGTTAGTAATTCTATCGCTCGAAGTGGAGTCGAAAGAGATGAGTTTTCAGTCTGCGCCGGAAGATGTGTAAGCTATCTGCTGTCCTGAAGTCAATGGGGAGCTCATTCCACCATTTTGGAGCCAGGATAGCAAACCCACGTGTTTTTGCTGATGGGAACTTGGGTCCCCCTCGCAGTGCGGGTGCAGCGAGCCATTTGGCCGATGCAGAGCGGAGTGCACGTGCTGGGGTGTATGGTTTAACCATGTCCTGGATGTAGGAAGGGCCAGATCCATTCACAGCATGGTACGCAAGTACCAGTGTCTTGAAGTGGATTCTAGCAGTTACTGGAAGCCAGTGAAGGGAGCGGAGGAGCGGTGTGGTGTGGGAGAATTTAGGAAGGTTGAAGACCAGACGAGCCGCTGCATTCTGGATGAGCTGCAGAGGTCGGATGGCACATGCAGGTAGACCAGCCAGGAGGGAGCTGCAGTAGTCTAGGCGTGAGATGACGAGAGCCTGGACCAGAAGCTGCGTAATAACAGTGTAACATGGAAGTAATAATGGAGTAACATGGGTGTAACACGGTGTAATTATGGTGTAATAGGACTGTTTTAATGTGTAACATGGTCTTAATAACAGTGTAACATGGGAGTAACATGAGCGTTTTAATGGAGTAATATTGGTGTATTAACAGAGTTATATGGGTGTTATTACCCATATAGGGAGGCGTGTGGTGCAGTGGGTTGTGCGTTGGTGTTCGGATGGTGTTGGGATCAAGGGAGCACAGGTTCAAACCCCACTGCAGTCAGCATGTCGTTGTGTCCCTGAGACACTTCACCCCAAAGTGCTCCTGTGGGGATTGTCCTCAGTATTGAGTATGTAAGTCGCTTTGGATAAAAGCGTCTAACAAGTGAAATGTAATGTAATGTAATATTACAGTGTTTTAATGTGTAGTATGTGTGTAATAACAGTGTAGTATGTGTGTAATAACAGTGTAGTATGTGTGTAATAACAGTGTAATATTTGTGTAATAACAGTGTAGTATGTGTGTAATAACAGTGTAATAACAGTGTAATAACAGTGTAGTATGTGTGTAATATTTGTGTTATAACAGTGTAGTATTTGTGTAATAACAGTGTAGTATGTGTGTAATAACAGTGTAATATTTGTGTAATAACAGTGTAGTATGTGTGTAATAACAGTGTAATAACAGTGTAATAACAGTGTAGTATGTGTGTAATAACAGTGTAATATTTGTGTTATAACAGTGTAGTATTTGTGTAATAACAGTGTAGTATGTGTGTAATAACAGTGTAGTATGTGTGTAATAACAGTGTAGTATTTGTGTAATAACATTGTAGTATTTGTGTAATAGCAGTGTAGTATGTGTGTAATAACAGTGTAATATGTGTGTAATAACAGTGTAGTATTTGTGTAATAACAGTGTAATATGTGTGTAATAACAGTGTAGTATTTGTGTAATAACAGTGTAATATGTGTGTAATAACAGTGTAGTATGTGTGTAATAACAGTGTAGTATGTGTGTAATAACAGTGTAGTATGTGTGTAATAACAGTGTAGTATGTGTGTAATAACAGTGTAATATGTGTGTAATAACAGTGTAGTATTTGTGTAATGTAGAAAATAGCCATCAATAATTTGACATAGTATTAATATATGATTTCCCTTTCAGCATTAATCGGTTAATCCACATTAGTCTCACCTAAACCTGTGATTACATCCTGGTTTTGCATGAGAATCAAACATTTCTAAAGTTTTCCTGCAGCTCTTTCCCAGCCAGTTAATCAGCCAATTACAAGCAACAGCAGTGTTTATGCAAATGAGCTGCAGACTTATTTATCTTTACTGAGAGTGTTTCCTGAGCCCTGGGTGGATTCTCCTCCGTCCGACCTCCAAACACCCAGCGCTCCATTAGTCATGCCTGTCTCACTCATTAAGACATGACTAACTTCCTGTGGGCTTACGAACCGTCACATCTTTCCCTCTGAAACACAAATGAAGACGTGTTCAGTGAACTGAGGAGTTCAAGTAAAACAAACACACAATAAATGAGATTACACAGGGTCACCATGGTCGGTAGACATGTTTCATAAAGCTTTACAGTTTCCAGACTATGTCAGAAACATCTCACTGCTCTCCGGCTTGAGCTTCAATCTCAGGATCCATGTATCTGTGATCCTCTCCAGAATGGAAGTAGTCATCACATACAGAGCATCAACTAGTTCCTGAACAGTGTCCTTCACATTCACATTCCCTCTCCTGGACTCACATCGTGTATTCTGACCTTCCTCATCGCCCGGCTTCATTATTCCAGCGACTGCATCTTCACCATCCTCACCATCAATAATTGAAACTGTTGTTGGATTCTCATATGGACTCTGAGCTGAGTCAGGTTTCTCCCTCCCTCTGGATCTGTAGAATATATAAGTGTCTAATCTGTGAGCTGTTGGTGTGATGTTTATACAGAAGAGAGGGATTAGAGGAGGGTCTCTATAGAGAGGGATTAGAGGAGGGTCTCTACAGAGAGGGATTAGAGGAGGGTCTCTATAGAGAGGGATTAGAGGAGGGTCTCTACAGAGAGGGATTAGAGGAGGGTCTCTACAGAGAGGGATTAGAGGAGGGTCTCTACAGAGAGGGATTAGAGGAGGGTCTCTATAGAGAGGGATTAGAGGAGGGTCTCTACAGAGAGGGATTAGAGGAGGGTCTCTATAGAGAGGGATTAGAGGAGGGTCTCTACAGAGAGGGATTAGAGGAGGGTCTCTACAGAGAGGGATTAGAGGAGGGTCTCTATAGAGAGGGATTAGAGGAGGGTCTCTATAGAGAGGGATTAGAGGAGGGTCTCTCAGACAGCTGAACTCTCTGCAGGTTGTTGTTCCTCCTCTTCATTCTGCACTGAGAATGCAGCGTCACTAACCAGCTTGACATGGTCCGCCCTCCATCTTGTGCAACATGTTTGTGTCTTCACTTGGCTCTCCTTCAAAGACCATGCGTCACAGAGCAGGGAAACAGAGACCCTGCGTCACAGAGCAGGGAAACAAAGACCCTACGTCACAGAGCAGGATGACAAGCTGTGCTACATGTTACAGGAAACAGAGACCCTGCGTCACAGAGCGGGGAAACAGAGACCCTGCGTCACAGAGCAAGGAAACAGAGACCTTGCGTCACAGAGCAGGGAAACAGAGACCCTGCGTCACAGAGCAGGGATACAGAGACCCTGCGTCACAGAGCAGGGAAACAGAGACCCTGCGTCAGAGAGCAGGGAAACAGAGACCCTACATCACAGAGCAGGATGACACGCTGTGCTACATGTTACAGGAAACAGAGACCCTGCGTCACAGAGCAGGGAAACAGAGACCCTGCGTCACAGAGCAGGGAAACAGAGACCCTGCATCACAGAGCAGGGAAACAGAGACCCTACGTCACAGAGCAGGATGACACGCTGTGCTACATGTTACAGGAAACAGAGACCCTGCGTCACAGAGCAGGGAAACAGAGACCCTGCCTCACAGAGCAGGGAAACAGAGACCCTGCGTCACAGAGCAGGGAAAAAGAGACCCTACGTCGCAGATCAGGGAAACAGAGACCCTGCTTCACAGAGCAGGGAAACAGAGACCCTGCGTCACAGAGCAGGGAAACAGAGACCCTGCGTCACAGAGCAGGGAAACAGAGACCCTGCGTCACAGAGCAGGGAAACATAGACCCTGCGTCACAGAGCAGGGAAACAGAGAACCTACGTCAGAGAGCAGGATGACACGCTGTGCTACATGTTACAGGAAACAGAGACCCTGCGTCACAGAGCAGGGAAACAGAGACCCTGCGTCACAGAGCAGGGAAACAGAGACCCTGCGTCACAGAGCAGGGAAACAGAGACCCTGCGTCACAGAGCAGGGATACAGAGACCCTGCGTCACAGAGCAGGGAAACAGAGACCCTGCGTCACAGAGCAGGGAAACAGAGACCCTACGTCACAGAGCAGGATGACACGCTGTGCTACATGTTACAGGAAACAGAGACCCTGCGTCACAGAGCAGGGAAACAGAGACCCTGCGTCACAGAGCAGGGAAACAGAGACCTTGCGTCACAGAGCAGGGAAACAGAGACCTTGCGTCAAAGAGCAGGGAAACAGAGACCCTGCGTCACAGAGCAGGGAAACAGAGACCCTACGTCACAGAGCAGGGAAACAGAGACCCTGCGTTACAGAGCAGGGAAACATAGACCCTGCGTCACAAAGCAGGGAAACAGAGACCCTACGTCACAGAGCATTATGACACGCTGTGCTAAATGTTACAGGAAACAGAGACCCTGCGTAACAGAGCAGGGAAACAGAGACCCTGCGTCACAGAGCAGGGAAACAGAGACCCTGCTTCACAGAGCAGGATGAAACGCTGTGCTACATGTTACAGGAAACAGAGACCCTGCGTCGCAGAGCAGGGAAACAGAGACCCTGCGTCACAGAGCAGGGAAACAGAGACCCTGCGTCACAGAGCAGGGAAAAAGAGACCCTGCGTCACAGAGCAGGGAAACAGAGACCCTGCGTCACAGAGCAGGGAAACAGAGACCCCACGTCACAGAGCAGGATGACACGCTGTGCTACATGTTACAGGAAACAGTTTCCCTGCGTCGCAGAGCAGGGAAACAGAGACCCTGCGTCGCAGAGCAGGGAAACAGAGACCCCACGTCACAGAGCAGGATGACACGCTGTGCTACATGTTACAGGAAACAGAGACCCTGCGTCACAGAGCAGGGAAACAGAGACCCTACGTCACAGAGCAGGATGACACGCTGTGCTACATGTTACAGGAAACAGAGACCCTGCGTCACAGAGCAGGGAAATAGAGACCCTGCGTCACAGAGCAGGGAAACAGAGACCCTGTGTCACAGAGCAGGGAAACAGAGATCCTGCGTCACAGAGCAGGATGACACGCTGTGCAACATGTTACAGTAAACAGAGACCCTGCGTCACAGAGCAGGGAAACAGAGACCCTACGTCACAGAGCAGGATGACACGCTGTGCTACATGTTACAGGAAACAGAGACCCTGCGTCACAGAGCAGGGAAACAGAGACCCTGCGTCACAGAGCAGGGAAACAGAGACCCTGCGTCACAGAGCAGGATGACACGCTGTGCTACATGTTACAGGAAACAGAGACCCTGCGTCGCAGAGCAGGGAAACAGAGACCCTGCGTCGCAGAGCAGGGAAACAGAGACCCTGCGTCACAGAGCAGGGAAACAGAGACCCTGCGTCACAGAGCAGCGAAACAGAGACCCTGCGTCACAGATCAGGGAAACAGAGACCCTGTGTCACAGAGCAGAGAAACAGAGACCCTGCGTCGCAGAGCAGGGAAACAGAGACCCTGCGTCACAGAGCAGGGAAACAGAGACCCTGCGTCACAGAGCAGGGAAACAGAGACCCTGTTAGAAACTTGACACAGACACTTGGACTCAAATGCACGACTCAAAAAGAACGTTAGCTGTTCAAAAGGTCTTTACTTAAGACAAAGATAAAGTTCAAACTAACAATCACCCATGAGAGGCAAAATGTAGAAAAGCAAACTGCAAACACGGGAACTAAATAAACTTGACTATGAATACTAAGCACAAAAAGTCTCTTGGCGTGAAAAGCTGGCTCTGTTGATGGCACGAGACAAACTGGCACAGGACAAAGGGAGACGAGGACTAAGAGGTAATGGGACTCAGAGGGGCTGTTCATCACACGGGGAGGAAGACACACAAGGGCAGGAGAGCTCTGAAACCAGAGAGAAAGGTAAGTACCAAATAAAACAGGAGGTGCAATGACAGGACAGGTGAACAAGAGACTTGACTAAACATAAATCTAACCTGGGCTATGAACTAAACATGAAACAAATACCCTGAACCTGATTAACTAACTTAACATGACGTGAATAAATCAACAGACATGACGGGATGTTACAGACCCGTTAACCTCCTCTTTATCTAGTCCTCGTCTCCCTTTGTCCAGTCAGTTTGTCTTGTTTCAACAGGGACGCGTTACCATTAACTTTATTAAGTTTTGTACAAAAATCCACCCTTTCTTGTTTTTTGTATTGTAAATCCTGCACAACATGTTGCACATTTCTGCTCCATGCTACCTCTTTTTTAAATCAGTCTGCACTTTGAATATAGTAAATTGTCATATTTTATTATATTTTACTGCACTAATAATGATGTTTTGTGCAGCGGTCAGACGCACACTCACACCACTCAAGACTACCACAGCACTGTTGTGCAATAACAATGTATAAATCATTAGAATCTACTTCAAATGTAACTTATACATCTGAATAACTTTGCATCTTTATCTAATAGTGTTTTTACTCGTTGTCTCTATCTTCACTTTTGCTGTAACTATGTACATTACCCCTGGGGAAGAATAAAGCTATTCTGATTAGTATAATCTTTTTTTGAAATAGCTTTTAAAATGTGTCAAATGTTTTATTTTTGGTTACGTATTGTTGTTTCTGTGTCTCTGTATGAACTCTTTTATACAGAGCAAATTCCTCGTATGTGTAAACCTACTTGTGATTCTGATGTTTATTTAGTCGTGTGTGTTGGCCTGTGAACGTTGTTCCTCTTGAAGAGTGATTTATCGGTGTACTATGTTTCCTAAATGTGTAAAATACAAGTACTTTGTGTTTAATCTTTGGAGTTGCAGTCATTTTGTCACGTTTGATGCAAAAAGTGTT
Organism: Dissostichus eleginoides; assembly: GCA_031216635.1. NCBI lineage: Eukaryota > Metazoa > Chordata > Actinopteri > Perciformes > Nototheniidae > Dissostichus > Dissostichus eleginoides. Next base: position 638,495 of record CM062265.1, on the reverse strand, counting down.
CAAAACAGGCTAAAAGATGACTCTGTTTGGTCATCAGTTACTGACACCAGCATTAGTAATCCAGTCCTTTAACAGGAAGTCTTGTTGACTCTCTCCCGGCCTCCTGCAGCTTTATATTGTGAGGTTGTCGGTGTAATTCCCTGTAGTGTGTGTTATTATGTGCAGACGCTGTGGATCCGTCCTCAGCGGCCAGCTTGACTCCCGCCCCTCTGATTCAGGGAATTACACTTGTTTACTCGCTCTGTCTCTCCAAAGTATTCTGTTGGCAGACACACCAGTTCTGCATCCAGCCAGCCAGCCTGAGAGGGTGTGTGGTGTGTGTGTGTGTGTGTGTGTGTGTTTGTGTGTGTGTGTGTTTGTGTGTGTGTTTGTGTGTGTGTGTGTGTGTCTGTTTGTGTGTGTGTGTTTGTGTGTGTGTGTGTGTGTGTGTTTGTGTGTGTGTGTGTGTTTGTGTGTGTGTGTTTGTGTGTGTGTGTGTCTGTTGTGTGTGTGTGTGTGTGTTTGTGTGTGTGTGTGTGTGTGTGTTTGTGTGTGTGTGTTTGTGTGTGTGTGTGTGTGTGTTTGTGTGTGTGTTTGTGTGTGTGTGTGCGTGTTTGTGTGTGTGTGTGTGTGTGTTTGTGTGTGTTTGTGTGTGTGTGTGTGTGTGTTTGTGTGTGTTTGTGTGTTTTGTGTGTGTGTGGTGTGTGTTTGTGTGTGTGTGTGTGTGTTTGTGTGTGTGTGTGTGTTGTTTGTGTGTTTGTGTGTGTGTGTGTGTGTGTGTTTGTGTGTGTGTGTGTGTGTGTGTGTTGGGTTGAGCAAGGCAATCCAAAGTGCTTTACAGACACATTAAGGTCGTTAAAACAGCAACAGAATACAAATGAAAACAAGCTAAAATAAGAGGAAGTGTAAAACACCAGAGATCAAACGGTAACAGTTCAGTGTAAGATAGGAATAGTTTAATAAAAGGCAAACAGAGAAGTCTTGATTTAAAGAGAGAGCCATCTACACTCTTATGTCACCTTAAAGTGCCAGTGAAGTGCATTTTTTTGCGCCAAAGTGAAATGGCAGTTTCATTTCTTACATATAATTGTACCTGTTCATGGCTAAAATAATTTTTTAGGAAGTGCGAGGGACGAGATAAACATCGCAAATTTTTCAGAGTCTGAGCCTACCGCTGCTGCAGACGATAGCGGCTGTGACGTCACAAGATGGGCCCAGTTGTGATTGTAAACATGGCGGAGCCTTCGGAAAGTGATACTGGTGCGAGAGAAATGAGTGATTTTGACAGCTTTTCGGACAGGATAGATGAGGAAAGTGGCCATGGAAGTCAATTTAGTTGAGGACAATATTTTGTCATAGATCTAGAGTAGATCTACACACAGGATTGGCCATCACCTGATCATACATTCATCTGTTCATAGCATGATGCAACATTCATGTTCACATGCAGTGTTGTGCTAGTTACTGAAAACCAGTAAGTAGTTACAATTACTAGTTACTTCACTACTTACACCAAAAAGTAATGCGTTACTGTGAAAAGTAACTTCTTAGTTACTTAGAAAAGGGCACCCATTAATGCCCTTATACTGTAGCCTTCATTTCAGTACTGTTATTGCATCGGAGAATAATACAACCTGTTGATCAACTTGACATGCATTTGCATCACTGAACTCTGCTAAGCAATGTGGTCTATACAAACACAAAGATATGTTTCAAAGTGCCAATCCAGCCGCTGTTGCTTAGGTGGAGGTGGAATGGCGTCGGATGAGTCTGGGTCTGTGGTCTTAGCTACTAGCTTCGCTACTTCATCTTTTGGGAACAGAAACATCAACACAGTGGCGTTTATTTTTCATAAACAATCTACGAATCTACGAAACAATGACACCAGCCACTCACCTTCATCTTTTGGGAACAGAAACATCGCCACTTCGGCAGACTTCACATTACCACAGCCAGCGGCAATGCATCGCTTCCCGTGTGTTTTTCCTCCCTTTTTCGTCACTGTCGCCTCCATTGTCAGCTTTTCTCGATTGGCAATCACTTCCAGTCGACTGCGAAACACTTTCCAATCAAATACTCGCTCAAAAACGTTGGTAAATTCGACTTTGAAATAGAGACAAAATGAATGGTGGTGAATGTAAACACTTCGGCTTGGCCCATCTTCTGACGTCACGCAGTAGATCGCAAGCCACGCCCACGAAGGCGGAGGTCGACTGCGAATTTCCCAGCGGAAAATTCAAACTCGTCAAATTCGTTGCTATTCCAACATCTTTGATATGGGTTCCAATGGACAATTTTGGTCATTACTATACGTATTAGCATAAAAGATCATGCACCGTCGCACACTTCAGTGGGTCTTTAAGTGTCCTTACTATATCAGACATGTAAACATTGATCTAGCTTTTATTGAAGAGACTCTAGGTCCATTTTTAAAAGACATACAACACTCAAATATAAATGAAGAGAAAGTCTATGTTTTACTATTGTTGCATTCAAGTGTCTTTGTAATCAAGAGTTGTCTCTCGGAGGACTCCTGACTGTCTAAATAAAGAACAATTAAAGAGGCATTTGAGATATCTTTATATTCACAGTACATCAAAATGCATTGCATCTGGCGGACGTTTCATCCAAAGACTTGCAGTAAGGGCATTAAACCATAAAATAACAAGAACAGGCCGTGATATTTAATACAAACAAGCCAGACCAAAGTAAGTAGTGCTGCATCAGGTAAACCCTTACTCTCTTGCCAAGGTACACGAGCAACAGTCCATCTTGTGTAACAGTAGCCTAAATGGAAACCAGCCAGACAGAATAAAGCTGTAATCCCTTCCTCGTCATTGTGAAATGCTCGGAGTATAAAGAGCACTTGATGCTGCGTCACTCAGAACAGCGCTACGTGCCGACCAGGGGACAGGAAGTGAGGAAATACTGAGTAAGTATAGCAAAACGTTTATCAAACTGCATCTGGTGTATGCAGTCAGTACAGTGTGTGTGTGTGTGTGTGTGTGTGTGTGTGTGTGTGTCTCAGGTCATTTCCCCTGACAGTTGGTTAGCAGTGGAGTGTGTACCTCGGTTTCTGCAGTCATTATCTCCATAAAGACAGTGGAAGACGGATCGTGTCATTACGTCTTCCTTCAGCGGCATCACTCGCTTTGATTTAAAACCGTCAGCACAGATCAATACGTTCATTCTGAGATGAGTTTTAGATAAGGTTTGAAATCCAACAGCCTGCAACGAAGTACAACTTTTTTACGCTGACATGTTCTTCACAGAGGGTTGGAATGAAACTGTTTGTGAATCTGCTCTCCACATCTCGCCCGGTGGCGTGTGATCTCCAGCTCAGTCTGTATCGCTCCTGCTGACAGACTTTAGTTTGTTCTTCCAGTTAGATTGGAGCTTTCTCCCTCTGTAAACCAAGCAGAGCCTCCTGAACCCAACATGCTGCAAGAGCTTCATGAATAATGTCCACAGCAGCTGCAGTCAGAGGGCAGGTTATTCCTATCTTACACTGTTATCACATGATGTTCAGAATCAGGATGTTATCACATGATGTTATCACATGATGTTCAGAATCAGGATGTTATCACATGATGTTCAGAATCAGAATCAGTTTTATTACCAGGTAGGTTTACACTTACGATGAATTTGACTTGACGTCATGGTGCGTACATAAAAATAAAACATGAAAAAACACAGAAAAACACAGATGTTATCAAATGAGGTATGACCAATACAAGCCTTGAACCTTGAACCTTGAACATGACCTCTGCTGAAGTCTGAACACAGGAAGCAGGGTACTGTTAACTGCAGGGCTGGTCCTAGACATTTTGGTGCCCTAGGCAAGATTATGATTTGGTGCCCCCGCCCCTCCAAGCAATACATAATAGAATATATAAAGAATGAATGAAAAATCTCTACAAAAGACCAATACATTACAAAAACTGAAACGTATTGACATGTTGGTTATATACATAGAGAAGGTTTCAAATGTATTCATTATTGTATGAACATGTTTTAATTGGGGGTGGACGTCACATCCTCTAAAACAGTGTTTCTCAAACTTTTTCATACCAAGAACCACTTAACCAAAAAAAAAACACTCATGGACCACCTTACTCCACAAATATCCAAAATCACATCGTTTTTCTAGAACAGATTACAAATCGCCTGAAAATGGTTCAAACAAGTGGCAACATGTGCGATGAAGGTGTTGCGCTGGGCTATATCATGCAATCGAAAGTGAAACTTAAGCTCGCTCCATTGCGGAGATATTCCCCGAGAGTGCGGAAAAGTTAAATGTATTTATTTATTTAAAATGTGAAATTTCACCAATATACTCACGGACCACTAGGGGGCGCTCACGGGCCACCAGTGGTCCGCGGACCACTCTTTGAGAAGCACTGCGTCTAGGGGGAATGCTTAAAGTAAAATGCTTCAATCTGGTGCACTTTGAGCAGAATTACTAGAGACCTGATCTAGGGGCACTCTAAACACCCGTATGAAAAAGATCGGTTTACATTTTAATAATCAAATAAGTGAGTGAACATAACCAATAACCCATAACCAATAACCCATAGCCAATAACCCATAGCCAATAACCCATAACCAATAACCCATAACCAATAACCCATAGCCAATAACCCATAACCAATAACCCATAGCCAATAACCCATCGCCAATAACCCATCGCCAATAACCCATAACCAATAACCCATAGCCAATAACCCATCGCCAATAACCCATCGCCAATAACCCATAACCAATAACCCATAACCAATAACCCATCGCCAATAACCCATAACCAATAACCCATCGCCAATAACCCATAACCAATAACCCATAGCCAATAACCCATAACCAATGACCCATAACCAATAACCCATAGCCAATAACCCATCGCCAATAACCCATAACCAATAACCCATAACCAATAACCCATAACCAATAACCCATAACCAATAACCCATAGCCAATAACCCATAACCAATAACCCATCGCCAATAACCCATAGCCAATAACCCATAACCAATAACCCATAACCAATAACCCATAACCAATAACCCATAACCAATAACCCATAACCAATAACCCATCGCCAATAACCCATAGCCAATAACCCATAACCAATAACCCATAACCAATAACCCATAGCCAATAACCCATAACCAATAACCCATAACCAATAACCCATAACCAATAACCCATAGCCAATAACCCATAGCCAATAACCCATAGCCAATAACCCATAACCAATAACCCATAACCAATAACCCATAGCCAATAACCCATAGCCAATAACCCATAACCAATAACCCATAACCAATAACCCATAGCCAATAACCCATAGCCAATAACCCATAACCAATAACCCATAACCAATAACCCATAGCCAATGACCCATAGCCAATAACCCATAACCAATAACCCATAACCAATAACCCATAACCAATAACCCATAGCCAATAACCCATAACCAATAACCCATAGCCAATAACCCATAGCCAATAACCCATAACCAATAACCCATAATAATATGTTTGGTTTCTGTCCTATAGTACACATTGGAATGATATCAAACCTGTTTTTATTCATCCTAATAATTATAAAGGAGTGCCTTGGAAATATTTGTTTACATAAATGGTGACCAAACCGTTTGAGACCCACTGAGATAACTCAGACTAAAGTGAACTATCTGAACACTGAGAGTCCTTTACCTCCCTGAGCCTCTCAGTCTGACTGGAGAGGACTCTCCTCCACCTCTCAGAGAGTCCTTTACCTCCCTGAGCCTCTCAGTCTGACTGGAGAGGACTCTCCTCCACCTCTCAGAGAGTCCTTCACCTCCCTGAGCTGTAGTTATCAGCCTCTCAGTCTGACTGGAGAGGACTCTCCCTCCACCTCTCAGAGAGTCCTTTACCTCACTGAGCTGTAGTTATCAGCCTCTCAGTCTGACTGGAGAGGACTCTCCTCCACCTCTCAGAGAGTCCTTTACCTCCCTGAGCTGTAGTTATCAGCCTCTCAGTCTTACTGGAGAGGACTCTCCCTCCACCTCTCAGAGAGTCCTTCACCTCACTGAGCTGTAGTTATCAGCCTCTCAGTCTGACTGGAGAGGACTCTCCTCCACCTCTCAGAGAGTCCTTTACCTCCCTGAGCTGTAGTTATCAGCCTCTCAGTCTGACTGGAGAGGACTCTCCTCCACCTCTCAGAGAGTCCTTTACCTCCCTGAGCTGTAGTTATCAGCCTCTCAGTTTGACTGGAGAGGACTCTCCCTCCACCTCTCAGAGAGTCCTTTACCTCCCTGAGCTGTAGTTATCAGCCTCTCAGTCTGACTGGAGAGGACTCTCCCTCCACCTCTCAGAGAGTCCTTTAGCTCACTGAGCTGTAGTTATCAGCCTCTCAGTCTGACTGGAGAGGACTCTCCCTCCACCTCTCAGAGAGTCCTTTAGCTCACTGAGCTGTAGTTATCAGCCTCTCAGTCTGACTGGAGAGGACTCTCCCTCCACCTCTCAGAGAGTCCTTTAGCTCACTGAGCTGTAGTTATCAGCCTCTCAGTCTGACAGGAGAGGACTCTCCTCCACCTCTCAGAGAGTCCTTTACCTCCCTGAGCTGTAGTTATCAGCCTCTCAGTCTGACTGGAGAGGACTCTCCTCCACCTCTCAGAGAGTCCTTTACCTCACTGAGCTGTAGTTATCAGCCTCTCAGTCTGACAGGAGAGGACTCTCCCTCCACCTCTCAGAGAGTCCTTCACCTCACTGAGCTGTAGTTATCAGCCTCTCAGTCTGACTGGAGAGGACTCTCCTCCACCTCTCAGAGAGTCCTTTACCTCACTGAGCTGTAGTTATCAGCCTCTCAGTCTGACAGGAGAGGACTCTCCTCCACCTCTCAGAGAGTCCTTTACCTCACTGAGCTGTAGTTATCAGCCTCTCAGTCTGACAGGAGAGGACTCTCCCTCCACCTCTCAGAGAGTCCTTCACCTCACTGAGCTGTAGTTATCAGCCTCTCAGTCTGACAGGAGAGGACTCTCCTCCACCTCTCAGAGAGTCCTTTACCCTGAGCTGTAGTTATCAGCCTCTCAGTCTGAGGAGAGGACTCTCCCTCCACCTCTCAGAGAGTCCTTCACCTCACTGAGCTGTAGTTATCAGCCTCTCAGTCTGACTGGAGAGGACTCTCCTCCACCTCTCAGAGAGTCCTTCACCTCACTGAGCTGTAGTTATCAGCCGGTCGGGTCTTGGTAGACCGGAAGCTGTGTGGATCATAAAAACATGTTCTTACTCAATACCAAGCCACGATTATTGTTTTTATTTTAAATCGTATAATGTCGGACTTTTTTTGCCGTCTGTGAGGAAAAGAAATGGAGCTCAGAGCTTCAGAATAATGAAATCTGTATTTTTTAAATCTTTTTTTCCTTCTAATTTGTTATTCTTTTCTAAATAACACACCGTTATTTACTCAACAATAACACACAATTATCCTTGTTTTTATTTATTCGTTTAATTCTATAATCTCGGGCTCCTCAGGAACTGAATTTCAAAATAAAGTCACCGGAAACAGACGTAGGCCTATAAGGGACATTTCGAGCATCATTGCGATACACACGACAACCACAACCCACTGAACTGATTACCCAAGATCCTCAGCTAGAAGCTCGGTGATTGGATTGTTTAGCCGCAATGCACGCTGGGATATGGTGTTAATGCGATATGAAATCCGAAAAACATTTAAAAAAAGAAAATAATACTTTATTCCGAGTGTTCTTTTCTCTATGGAAAGAAGAAATGACGCGGAAACTGAATACTTGACGTGGATCATAAATATATCAGCAATTAAACAACATCTTCCATTTCTCTTCACACAATACGTCTCCTTGCAGTATCAACACTAACTCGGCTGACTTTTATATTTGATCCAATTGGTAGATAGGTTATATTTACACCATAACGGTGCACAGCTGATCGACAGGGACTTGTAGTTTTTGAAGATATTACTGATCTTCTTTGAATATAAGAATGTAAATACTGAGTTGAGAGAATAGTCAGGGGTTTTTGGGTGATGGGAGACACATCTATGGATTCGCAATTTCAAGAGCTTACCATTAAATGACGGATAGGCTACCTTTCTGTCTGTGATGTTTCACAAATCAGATATTAATGTGTAGAAGTAAAACATGAGAAATAGTTTAGCAATATCCTGTAAAATGATGTGAAAACATGAATAAAACTACACATCTTCAGATGTTATACATACATAAGTGTCCTACACTAATAATACAAAGTTATTATTAGTATGCTGTGTGTGCCTTGTGTGCGCCGCCTAGTGGTTAAAGCACGTTATTGAATTATTTTTGTTGAATAATGTTATTTGATGAAAAAAATATTAAGAGTACATAAAAAATAGGGGGAAAGTAGAAGGTCAATGATAGAAATATAGAATAGAAAATATCAAGAAGATACTGTAAATGATATCTAGAATAAAACAGTTTAGTGCCGGATGTACAAAGATATTAATATGAGGACGTGCAAAACAGACAAACTAATTAACCTTTATTTAAACATTAAAGAATACTTTAGGTTAAGGTCTTCTTTTAAATAAGAAAAAAGCTTTTGGGATATCTACACTTAAATATTAAGCCTGACAAAGTACTTAACGTCTAATATATTGCTTTCCTGCCTATGTTGAAGCACTTATTTTAACTGATATTATACACATTAATGATACTCTTATGTATGTAGATAGAATAAGAAAAGTGCAGAATTGGACAGTTTAATGGTGGAGGTACACACATATTGATAGATGTCTTGTAATGCACTGTTGAGGAAGCTGTGACCCAAGTTTTTCATTCATTGCATAACTTCAACGAGTTCAGGTGTAACTAAAGTCTGCTTTAAGGGTTGTTTATATTTCACATCATTAATCAGAATCTGCAAAGTAACTCAAATAAATGTAGTGGAGTAAAAATACCAGGTTACCCTCTGAATTGTAGTGGAGTAGAATTACAGAGTAACAATGAGCTGTCCTGTGGGTATATATTAATGCTGCCCATGGGAAAAACGAAAACGTCTTTTAAAACTACAATTCCCAGTAGAGACCGCTATAGAACATGTTGCGAAACCCATGTGCGAAACACAATAGCCAGCATGTGTAGTTCTGGGGCGCGTTCGAGTCCAGATATTCTGCCGTGGTTTAGTTCCATTTCAAAGAGCTGTTTGACGCTCGGCGTAACCGTGGCGCACGGCCACTCCAACATCCAATCACAGAGCTTGAAGATGAATCACGGGGTTTTTCAAGCAACGGGACTGTAGTCCCAAACGATAGCTGAGGATTATGGGTAGTGTAGTGTCTTCGGCCATCCTAAACTCTGAAATGTTTTTCGGATATCATATCGCATTAACACCATATCCCAGAGTGCATTGCGGCTAAGGATCTTGGCTAATCAGTTCAGTGGGTTTGTCGTGTGTATCGCAATGATTCTCGAAATGTCCCTTATAGGCCTACGTCTGTTTCCGGTGACTTTATTTACGGCTAAAAAGCCAGAGATTATGGAATTAAACGAATAAATAAAAACAAGGATAATTGTGTGTTATTGTTGAGTAAATAACGGTGTGTTATTTAGAAAAGAATAACAAATTAGAAGGAAAAAAAGATTAAAAAAAATACAGATTTCATTATTCTGAAGCTCTGAGCCATTTCTTTTCCTCACAGACGGCAAAAAGAGTCCGACATTATACGATTTTATATAAAAACAATAATCGTGGCTTGGTATTGAGTAAGAACATGTTTTTATGATCCACACAGCTTCCGGTCTACAAAGACCCGACCGGACAGAACAAGTGGTGCAGGCAAGAAACGTGGCGTATAATATGCACGCAAAACTCGGCCTCAGATCTCAATGGGAATGGTTAGCGTATCATATGCACGCAAAATTGGACTTCTGCGTATCTATTGCACGCATTTCCAATTTGTAAAGTCGTGTCATTTGTACGCCGACTGAAGAGAGTGGGTTGATTTAAAGAGTCCTCTCCTGCTGATTTTCAGGTGTATTTCAGTGTTTAGTGTCTCTACTTTAAAGAGTCCTCTCCTGCTACTTTAAAGAGTCCTCTCCTGCACAATTGATCTTCGCAAGATGTGGGTTGAAATATTGTGTCTGGCCCTTAAATGGTGTTGTTTCTCTGATTTGTGGAGTTCCTCAGGGATCCCTCATGGAGCCTCTTTAGTTGTTCCTTTACTTGTGGAAAATCATCCTCAGTTTGGCTGTTTCTCATATTGATGTTGAGCTGATGATGTCCCGCAGTATTTTTCTGGGAAACCTGGGAAACTTTTTTCAAAAATTGTTTGAAGAATCGTAGTTCTCCCGGATGTCACATGATAAACCTTCTGCAGTTAAATCCACAAACAACAACAAATCTGAAGTCTGCACCAATAAGACTTGGTGCCACCTCAGGTTTTGGAGGAATCTGGATCAGTCCCCTTGAGTTCAAATCAGAAAACTACTTAGCTTTTATGTTAAATGCTCCATATCACCTCAAACTGATTTATTCTCAAATGCATTGATTTTGAGGGCTTTCTTTATCTTACATTTTTGCTTTTGTTTAATTATGATAATTATTCAGACAGTTGGGAATCCTGCGAGAGACAACTCTTGATCACAAAGACGATTGAACGCAACAATAGTAAAACATTGACTTTCTCTTTTTAACTCACAAGCAGTATGACAAAGAGAATCAGAGTTTTATGGATTTAACTTCTCAGAAGCATACCTCTTTTGTAGTTATATTTCATGATGAGGAAGGACAGATTCCAGAGTGTGGGAGCTTCAGATTTCTGTATTGCAAAGCTTTGTTTTTGGTCTCCTGAAGCATTACGACTGCCACTTTCTATACCATGAGTGCAAACAGTCATGAGGAAGTCCTGACTCTGGTGAAACGCTCCATTAACTCACCTCTGAAGGACCAGAAAGCTGTCCCACAGCTGTCCTCACTGACAGGAGACTCAATCAGCAGGTGTTTTCCTCCCGGATAACTCAACAAACACCACCAATCCCCTCATGGGGGGGAAGAGGAGGAGGGGTGTCTCAATTCCTAGATATTTCAGGATGACTGTGTGGAGGAAATTCTTTAGAGAAAGTGAAAAATGATTCATGGACAAAGTTTGTCTTTTGTTATATTTAATAAAGTAATAAAGAAAGTCAATATACAATTGAAATGGGTCTCAAATGCAGGAACAGAGCAGCTTCATCCTCAGAGGATAAAGAAGTTCTGCTAACAGTCACATTATATAGTAGAGAGAAACTATCCAATTGGTCCCACCCTTCAATTCTCTTAGTCATTATCTAAACATCCCCACCATTAAACCATTAAACCTCCAGTCCTTTAACCATTTGCAAATCCACCTTTTGCACTTCCTGAAATGTAAATCCTAAACAAGTGTCTCTGTTAAACACATATAGGAGTAAAACTACTATCTAACTGAGTAAAAGGCAATCAGAGTAAAACACATAATCTATGATGTAAATTATTATATGAATATTTGACACGACAGACTGCATCTTGCATTAAAATTAAGGGTATTTTCAGGACACTGGAGCTGCTGCATCACAAGATTTAATTATCAAAAGAGGCATAAGCACATCAGAGAATTATTATCTTCTCCTCCCTTTGTGACATTAGACGAGTTTCAAGGGGCGATTTTTAAAGTGTTGTTTCAGTTTCAGAGTGAGTCCTTGAAATAATGGCCACAGAAATCATGGAGAGAAGATCCTGCCTGGATGTCTGCCAGCCTCAATACAGGAACAAATGTGTGTGTGTGTGTGTGTGTGTGTGTGTTTGTGTGTAGGTGTGTGTGTGTGTGTGTGTGTGTGGAAGAGACAGCGATCCAGCACGTTAAATTAGATCCCACATTATGTCTCGTCTTCAGGCGTGAAGTCTGACTCGTCCTCATTTTCCCGACAGAAACCCAGAACAAGTCGCTCCTCCCCGAAACAAAACCTCACTGCTGTCTTTCTTCAGACTCTGATCAGAAATTCCAAAGTGTCACACTGCAGAGGTTCAGTAGCTCTTTCATCAACGGCACAGAAAACACTACGGTCTGGTTTTAATGGTGAGTCGTTTCTGTTGTTGTGGGCCGGGGAGATTCCCTAATGGCCAATCACAGAGTTGCCAGGCAACAGTGTGGGTCGACTGAGTGTTAGAGAAGTTGAACGGGCTGATTGGATTGATGTCGTTAAGAGACGTGGAGGAATCTCATGATGAGCCGTTTGTCTGCAGAGGGATGTCTCTGAAGGACTTGTCATACGGAGGCCGACAGGTAAAAACACGCTGCAGCTTCAGAAAGGATGCAGATACACTACAACTACTTGAAATCTTGCCAAGCATATGTGTCTAATATCTAGTCAGAATATGTCTCTACGCCTGATATAAGACATCATAACTTCAGAAGTAACACTGCAGTGAGATATAGGCTCTTGTTTTTAGGCAATGCATCATCTTGTTAAGTCAAAAAAATCTTATTTTGAGTCGTATCTGCTCACTTGTTCTATTGGCAGATTTGTGTACTTATTCCAAGGGAAAACAGCTTGTTTTCATTATTGTTTAACTTGTTTTTCGAGCAGCATTTTTTCCAGTGTATAAAAACCCAAATGTTCCACATGAAGAAACATCTCCAGCAACAACACAAGCAGCCTTTAGAGAACATTCAGCAACTTGAGGAGACATGCAGCGTTTACTAAAAGCTGCAGAAACCAAACGCTGCAAATACAAAACGCTGCAGATCTGCTGTAAGCTAGCTAGCTAACGTAGCTAACGTAGTCATTTCAGATATACTGACAAACACTTCCAGTTATGAGACGACTAACTCTGAGACAGAGACAGTTGCTTTATAATCCCCCCCAAACAAAGACAACGCAACTTCTCTTTCTTTTCTTATTTCAGATGCCAAAATAACATTTATTTATTTTTTCGGGAATCAATAATTTGTTTTGGTCAGCTGTTATTTTGGTCATTTTTTTTTGTTCATTTTTTTCTGTCAACAATTTTCATTTCCGACTTTTTCCAATTTTTCATCGTTTCCCTTTTTGTCATCAACTTGACCAGAGGTAAAAAAGCTGCAATCATATCAGAAGGAGTCATGTGACCACATTGTTAAAATAAGCCCATAAAACATTTTAGGTGAGTTTCCAACAACAGAGACAGTTGTCCAGCTTTTATAATTTAATAACTTCTGACCATACCCATCTTCATCCTCACCTTCACACCTGTAGAGTTTTGACAGGTGTTTCCATGACGACGCACACAGGCTCAGCAGGTCAGGAACCAGGGGAGTGTCCCGGCTGATAAAAACCTTTTTAATTGGGCGAGAGGAAGAAGCCTCGGTCTGAGAGACAGCAGAGGGTCGTGGTAACAAAACACATCTGGACTGAAACTCAGGAGGACACTTCCAGATCTGACCTCTGTCTCACCGCCTGATTTATACCTGGAGCAGGACAGACTAGGCAAGGCACGTTTATTTATACAGCACTTTTCAACACAAGGAAATTCCAAGTGCTTTACAAAAATGAAAGACATTAAGAGCATTAAGAAACATATTATAAACTGGCATTAACAAACACTCATAACACTCATAGTAACGCAGTGTAGGCGGGGCGATCGGCTGTTCGGCGGGCGAAGCGACGCTGCGTAAATCTGCCGTGACGTCATCTTCAATGCGAACCACAAAACAAAAACATAATCCGTTAGCAGTTAGCACTCAGAGCTCACAGCTCCTCATATCTGTTCAGAAACTAGACAAAAGTTAAACAAGTCCAAACCACAGCCTGTCTGTGTCATGGAGAATACAGTCGCTGCTTTATTTCTGTCTGTAGGCCGTTGTTGTGAGTGTGGACGGAGCATATACTGCGTTAGCTTAGCCTGATCGATCCGATCCCCATTCATAGAACACGCATTCTAAAAGGTGTTTCTCCTGCCGTCTGTCTGCAGACCGGTATCAGTATGTTGTTACTTCGGCATCATTTTGAAACGTGTATTACAATTAGATCACGGTAAAATATGTTCATCTTATTGTAGTCGTAGCCCCCTTGCCAGCAATTCTCTCTGACCAATCAGCAGTCGAGAGAGTTTAGGTCACTAGCTTAGCATACTCAGCCCGGTTGTTGGCCCGGTAAGAACCTCGATTTTGGAGAGTAAAAAGGTGAAAGAGTAGCCCTGAGCCGGAACTACCCCTAGTGGAAAAGCAAAAAAAAGCCGGCCGGGTTTGGCCCGGCCCTTTTAAACCGTGCTACGTGCTGCAGTGGAAAAGCACCATTAGAGAAACACAAAAACGTACAAAAAAATACTTAGTTCCCATTTGATAGTTAACGGAAAGAAACAAAACAAAAAAACACCAGAACATCACATGAACAAGAAAGCGTCCTCCTGGAGTCTCCATCTCACAGAGAGAGGATCCAGCCTCTCTGATTGGACGAGACTCATTGTTCAGATCTGTCAGCCCTTCATTCTTCATCCGTCTGCTCTTCTGTTTCCTCCGATGCTCGCTCTCTCTCTCATTAATATGTAAATGTTGTGACATTTAAAACAGAACTGTGTTTATTCAAGTGCTGGCGTCTAATGACTGCACATCAAACGCTGCTCTGTGTTTCCACGTCAGATTCTCCTCTCAGTTTTATGTAAATTACAGAGGGCCAGCCAATGAGGCGTCATGAAAACCATGTTGACTAATATGGAGTTTATCCCCGTCTGATCCACGCTCTGTTGAATGCATGAATACATTCACATATATGCAAACTCACATGAAGAGAAGACCTGCAGAATCTGATCCATGATTTATTTAGTTGTGCTGTCATGTCATAAGTGCATATTTTAAACACTTCTGACTTCAATTCCAATTTTCTTTAATTAGGCAAGGCAAGTTTATTTACACAGCACTTTTCAACACAAGGCAACTCAAAGTGCTTTACCAAAATGAAAGACATTAAGAGCATAAAACACATTAGAAACATTAAAAAGCAAAGATAATAAAACATGAATAACACAGGTCCATGAATAAGTAGTTTGTTCCAGATATTTGGCAATATCCCTAACCAAATTCTCACATTCCTCTACCACTAGTCTTCCCGTGAAATTATAGTTCTTTTGACACTTTTCCAACCTTTTTATATTCCTTTCATCCTTCTCTTTCAATCATTTTGCATCCCCAGACAACACAGGTTCCTGTTGTACTGTTACCTGAACATATCTTTGACCTTTAAACCACTTTTCTTCTCAATTCCCACAATTACATTACATTGCATTTAGCTGACGCTTTTATCCAAAGCGACTTACAATAAGTGCATTCGACCAGGAAGACACAAACAAGAAGAAAACAGAATCATATAAGAACATAAGGTTTCATAGAGCCAAAACATTTCAAGTGCTACTCAACTGGCTTTAGATAATCCAGTCCTTAGTTAGTATATAAGTGCTTTGTTACTGTAGTAATTCTTTGTTAGTCATTCTATCGCTCGAAGTGGAGTCGAAAGAGATGAGTTTTCAGTCTGCGCTGGAAGATGTGTAAGCTATCTGTTGTCCTGAAGTCAATGGGGAGCTCATTCCACCATTTTGGAGCCAGGATAGCAACCCACGTGTTTTTTGCTGATGGACTTGGGATAACAATTAGGATATTTAAATCTGTTTTAAGACTTCCCTCATGAATCTTTGGCATTTATATTTTTGATATACACTTTCACTTTGTCTGTTCTGACCTCCGGTCTTTGAGTTCTCCACCTGTTGGTTGTCTGCCCTGATTCCTCCAGCTGGGTCTGCTTTTTCTGACTACTTCGTTTTTTGTTTTTCTAATTTACTTTTATGTTATTTTTTTATTTGTTTTTAATTATTATTTAGTGATATAGGAGTTACAAGACAAGTGCATACACGTACAGTGTCACATATTCACAGAAAACAATAAGGAGCATTTACAAGTATACAAGACAAATAACAAATTATACATGGAGACAAAAAAAAGAAAACAAAAGCAGTGTGTGTGTGTGTGTGTGTGTGTTCATTATTATTACATGTAATTTGTTAGACTCTTTTATCCAAAGCGACTTACATACATTCAGTTCTGTGGACAATCCCCACAGGAGCAGTTTGGGGTGAAGTGTCTCAGGGACACAACGACATGCTGACTGCAGTGGGATTCCAACTTGCTACCCTCTGATTTGAAGTCCAGCACACTAACCACTTAGCCACAGCCTCCTGTGTGTGTGTGTGTGTGTGTGTGTGTGTGTGTGTGTGTCCTGCATTTTGATCCTCCAAAATATATGTCAGCTATCAATCCCTGCACACTCCCCCTGATGAGAGCTGAACTGAACTCAACCCTAACCCTTTCAACTGGATCCAGCGTCTGAAACAACAGGTGTCTCTTTTCCCAACAAGACTTGCCACAAACGGACAGGAGAGCGGGATGTCATGAAGGCACGAAGAGGAAGAGGAATAATTAGTTACTTGGTTCAAAAGTGAAACTGATGAAATAACTGAGAGCACCAAGGGTTCACATTGTGAAGCGATCGGGTGATTAAACGTAGTCTGAGTTTCTACACACTGTTCAGATTAACCTCATTAAAGAGTCATGCTGCAACGTTAAGGAACAACAAAAGTTTAAAAAGTGAATTATGACCTGTATTGATCACAATGCAAAGAGACCTGGCACAGCCTAGCTAAAGGATGATTTAGAAAATGATTGCTGGTTAAATAATTAAGTACGACAGCTAAAGTTAAACATGTTATACTGTATGTAAAGCATCTTGTTTATATCTCTCTCCCCTGACATGAAATTACTCATTTGGTGCAGTTTCACATCCTTCTCAGTGTCCTAAAGCTTCTGAAAGCTGCTGTTATCCTGCCTGGCACAGCTGGACGAGGGAACACCAGATACCAGAGAGGACATCAGCGATTACTGATAAACTTCTCAAGTAGAGTCAGAGATAAAGAAGAGTCTCCGGGGAGGCAGTGATGCAACGAGCTGGAAATGAAGAAGACAAAAGGCCTTTCTGCCTTTGTGTCGTTCTTTCTCTTCTACGTCTCTGTCAGCAGGAATAAAAGGCTCTGAACTGAAGCTCATTTAATGTCGACTTTCAGAGAAGAGAAGAACCACTGAGACTTAAAGCAGTCACGTCACACAGATGCCAAGGACAATTAACATCTTTATTCCCAATATTTTAACCTCAATTGGGATCTTTGGAGACATAATATTGGAGAGGGGAGAGGGAGAGGGGAGGGAGGGGAGAGGGGAGGGAGGGGAGGGAGAGTTCTGCCTCCTGACAGCCTGGTGTAAAAAACGATTCTTTACTTCATCTTCTTCAGTATCTCTTGTTCTCTGAAGGACACGTCCCGTTGGATGGTTTCTCCGTTCTGCTTGACCTCTGTGTGCAAACCTTTCCCATTATCCACACGTCAGAAGTCGCCTCCTCTCCTATGTGAGCGTACGCCTTTGAGTCCTGGCGTGATATGTAAATGATTTCCTCCAGATATCAACATTCATATGGCAGAAACAGGCTCTGTCAGTTTGATGGGACTCTTCATCTCTCTGGGCCAAACAGAGCTGGGAAACAACAACAGAAAAGCTTTAAAAAATAAAGCTGAGGGGAAATGAATATATTCAAACTTTTCCCTGCGTTATTAATTATCCATGGGACAGGTTTTTATGGATTGCCTTGAGCTTTTTGGAAGGCGACTGATGTTATTGCTTGTTATCAGCAGCTACAAACTGTTATTGTGAATAACTGTATTCAGTCTGACTGCCACCCAGCCCGTCAGCGGCCCGATCGTTCATATTCATTTCTCCTCATTTCTGAGTTATTCTTCCACCTCCACCACTCAGTACTCCTGGCACTCATCAGGGACCTCTAACTTTGTCTGCAAACCGTTGAGATATCACAACAGCGTGCTCACATATCTCTGCAGCGTGCCAACACATCATTTAAAAAACATGGGCCCTCGGGCAGGATTCATCGCGCCCTGGTCCTCTGTATTCCTCTCCAGGCTCTATCTGAGGCCGGAGGCAGAGTGACTGCAGGGTGTCGTCTGTCTGTACGACCCGTCCTCGCTCCGGATCACGGACGGATTTTATTCAACTCAAAAAACCTTCCTACGGACTCGAGGATGAACTGATCGTGGGGGTTCATGGTCTCTCACATCAAAACTATCCATTGGAAACTGATATCTCAGGATGTTTCTTTAGATTTAAGACGAACTTGCTCTGAGACTGAAGGATTAGCTGATTTTAAATAGTTGGTCAGGGGTCATGAACGTGATGTCTCAGGATTCAGGTAGGCATTTTATTCAGCTTTGGCCTTTCTACGGACTTGAGGATGAACTGTTCGTTAGGGTTCATGGTTAGATTTAACCCATAGATTCCACCGGGTCCGTCTGCGCCGCGTTACGGCCGCGTTACGGCCGTAACGCAAAAAATACGCGGCTGGTCTATTTTCAACGCCACCCGAGGCGTTGCATAGCGCCGGGCAGGAAGTGGACCGGTCAGTGCATCCAGTTAATCCCCAAAATAAAGTAATTTTGCAGACCCTATCCCTCCGTAGTCTTTCAAGTAGGAGGAGAAATGCCAGCGTTCTCCTCCGGTTTACAGGCACTGTGTAAATTATATATATAGAATAATTATGATGATGAATGCATTTTGTTACCACTAAAATACAGCAACACATCTTTGATTCATGTCGTTTATAACTGGAATATTACAATTATTATTAACTTTGTCTGCACAAAGTAGCCTGTCCAGGAAATATGCCCAAATCAACAAAAACTGCGAGCCGGCACGCAAGACGCTCCGCTTCTGAAACGCGCCCGGTGGGGTTTGACGCTGTAGGAGGTCGGAACAAAACTGCGGTGCAGCCGGACCCGGTGGAATCTAGGGTAAGACGGACATGCTCTGGGACTCGAAGATTATCTGATTAGAGATTGCTGGTCAAAGTTCATGAAGGTGATGTCTGAGCAACACATGGAGGGATTTTGTTAAACTTTGGTAGAAACCTTCCTACGGGATCAAGGGTCAAGATCATTGTGACCTTACATGCAAACCATCTTTTGAAACCAGATATCTCAGGGTATTTCTTTAGACTAAGGACGAATGTTGTGGACTCAAGGATGAACTGATTTGATGGTCATGGGTCATTTACATTTGGAAGCTTTTTCTTCAACTTTGGCACAAACATCCACTCTGACTCAAGTATGAACTGATATATATATCATTTGGGGGTTGAAGGTCATAGTCTCGGTCACTTCAGATCTGTACCATTCGTTGAAACCAGAAAACTCAGGGATTTTATTCAACGTTGGTATAAACGTTCCTAAGGACTCAAGGCTGAACTGATTAGATTGTAGGGTCAAGATCATTGTGACCTTACATCCAAACCATCTTTTGAATGTATTTTTCTTCATCTTTGGCTCCAACATCCACTTTGATTCAACTATGAACTGGTTATCTGGAGTATTGATTAATTAACGTTTTAGTTTTGGGACGAACATCCTCTTGGACTCATGATTCAGATGTAGGGGTTGAAGGTCTCTGTGACCTCACAAAACACTTGTTGGGAAATAACAAAACAATTGTTGATGTGTTAATTATAACATTCTTCACAGATATCTGATATAATTAAACTAGAGAGCATCGTGCCATTAGATCACACCAGCTGCAACACAAAGTAAAGCCTCTGCATGAAGGGACCTCTTCCTTTCCTTTCTGCACTGCAGATCGAGCGTGACTACATTTACCAAAACAAACCAGACAAACCGTAACACAGAATGATGATGAACGGTGTTTATGTTTATCTAATATAGGTTATTATGGGCCTTGCATCCATAAATCTGTCTCTTGCACATGTAATTTGTGTGTGATGGATCCCCCCCCCCCCCCCTTTGTCCTGTTATGTAAACTGACCCAGTTACTCTGCAGGCATCTGAAGCATCGCAGAGGATTCCCGGCCCAAAATAGCTCCTGCACCGGGGGGACAATGAGAAATGACTGAATGTAAGCAGATTAATTATGGGTGTGTGTGTCATCATCTTCCACTGGGAGAAATCGACACACATGCAGTTAAATCTCACACTGCGCCCTTATGGAAGATTTGAACTGGAAACCATGAAAAGGTGACTCTGACGCTGCTCCTCACATCCTCTGAGAGTCAGGATGTAGAGATTTAAAAATAAGATTAGTATCTTTAATGCGACATTAGGCTGTTTGTCAGTTTCCCATTTAGTCAGAAATATGTGTGCATGGACTGGAGATCTGGCTGAGGAAATGATGCTTGTCAGAGGCGGATTAAACTTATATAAATGTGTCAGGACTTTATCCACGCAGAGCCATTTCCATAAGAGCCCATTAAAGTTTCTAAAACAGTTGAACCCAACCTTTACGCCAAAGAGAAAGCCTCAACTGGCCTCGAATGGCCGCTTGATGCTCCAAAAGGAAGTCTCAATGACCCCCATGTTAAAAATCCCATCAGTACAGCAGAAGTTAACATGTTTACAGCCTGGAATAAAGAAGAGTTTCTGGGGCTATTACCCCATTGATGATAACTCTACAAGGGTTGGATATTCATCTACTGAATTATATTTAAGCATTATAAAGGATTGTTGAACCAATTTACCTCATTTATTATTACGATAAGACATTATGCATTTCTCTATATGTTATTACTTTGCACTGATGAGGTTTTGGAGCAGCCTGTGTGTTATCATTGTGATTATTGATCGAGTGACCACTGTGGGGGCGTGGTCTGCCTTTAATTAGGGTTAAACAGGTTAGGATATAAACTATTTATAACCACATCATATGAATCATAAGATCCACATCTCATACAGAAAAAGGCTATTGATATTTGGTTAAAAGTGAAGGAAAAGCATTGATATTTTGATTGATACAAGTTGTCAATTGATGCATTTCAGGACCAAGGAAATAATTAAACACACACACACACACACACACACACTCACACACACACAAAAGAGACATAAGAAGAGAGAATTTGAAATTAAAATAGTTCAGCTTGTTCCAACTATTTCAAGATTTAATTGAATTCACAGGTTTGCGGGGGGACATTTCAGATGACATTATTTGTTGTATTCAACTTATTCTTTAGGTCAGTTACTAAGGAATAATGGCTAAAAACCTCGGATTAAATTCCCTAAATGTGCATTTCTTTCAGCTTCGGAGTCCTAGCAGGACACTGAGAGGTTCTGATCGGACAGAACCAGTGACTTCAGCACAAACACAATGAATCTGCGGTCCAATCTCTCTGAGTCTCTCTGGGCTTGTCCTGTTCTAATAACTTCGGCCGCCTCTCTTTGTCCCGCTGTTTATTCCTTCCCTTCTTCCTTTGTCCAGAGGCAATGAGTTCCTGTCACACTGGAAGTTGATGACGCACCGTTACCACTAATGAGAAAGCTAGGCTGCCTTTCAGCTCACCGGGAGAAGACAAAGCAGGGTTTTATTTCCTGAAGACCCCGACACCTGCTCCCCTCCACAGGCTGCAGATCAATCAGCTCCTCCGTCCGTCCTCGTTCCTCCTTTTTAAAATAAGAACATCGGGTTGAAAAGGAGAGGGAGAAGGGAGGTCAAACAAACAGCAAAGCTATATTTAAAACAATGTACCAAGTGTCAAAACGTCTTCCAAAATCACATTATTTTTCTAAAATCTTGCCAAAAATCACCTCGTTTTTTAAAGTAAAACCACCAGACTCAGAGTCAGTTTCATCCCACAGGACATAAGACTGTTAAACACCTGAACTTTTTTAAGAACATCCATAAACATTCATCTGATTGCTAATTATTTATTTATATATCATATTCCATTTACTTGTATATAGACTCTTCTTGCACTATTTCTATTTTATTTGTATTTACTTAAAAGATTATCTTGCACTATTGTATCTGTTGTATTAGTTCTCTATCCTAAACATATTCATGTTGCTCTGTTGGAGGAGGACTTCAGTTTTTCATTGACATATCTGTAGCTGCTGAGCACATGATGATAGAGACTTGGATTGAAATGCAAAGGGGAAAAAGGTTTCCAAATGACTCCAATTAAAGCTTGATAGCTCGGTTGCTAACGGGACAATCATCTGGCACAGTTGTTAAAGTTAGCTTCCTGCATTCAAGTATTCAAGTCTTGTATATTTCCATAATGAATGTGTATAGATGAAATAATGTACTCTATAAATACATGCTAAGCGTGAATTCATCACACAAACATTTGAAGACCTGCCCGGTAGCACTCCACCCCCGTGCGCACGCTCACATTATAAAAATAAAAACGCAACACAAACAGATTTTCTGTGTGAACTCCATGTGCACACACACATCAGCAGAGTGTCACTGATCTCACCGAGGCTGAATAAACAGATTATTTCCTCCCACACACACCCAACACACACGCCTGTCATACCTGTTCAGACACCTGTGTGAATCACAGCAGACATTAAACACACACACACACACTTAATGAGAGACGCGCTCCCCAGCCGGAGTCCATTTCCGTTTCATAAACCTTTAGAAGCTCCTCGACTGTCCTTTGCTTCCTCTCCTCTCTGTCAAGGGGTGAACTCAAAGGCATGAACTCAGACTCAGACTCAGGTGGTTTTCAAAAATAAAGACTTTACTGGACTTCACACAGTAACAAAACAGGAAACACAAAATCACCCTTTCGAGGAAAAACTAATTGCAATCATCAGGAGCATGAAAACGGAATACGACCATGGAGCAGGCTTGAATGTAGTCATGAATGAAAACGAACAGGCACTGGACAGGTGCTAAAACAATATATACACAAGGTGAGGGACACAGGTGGAAACAATCAGGGCGGGGTAAACAATCACGAACGCAGGAGACACATAGGGGCGGGGAGCATGGAGTCCTGAAACGAGAGGGAGAATTACTTTTCAAAATAAGACAGAAGGCACAGGACAAAGGGACATGACAAAACTAATATAAAGAATAAACTTTCATAATTAGTTTGCGAGACATGACACTCTCTTCCTTTATGGCTGTGTAAGCTATCGCTGAGTGTTTTATGAAGATGTACGAGCGTCGTAAAAATGTGTTTAGGTTTCCTCGTCGCCCTTATTGCCTCTCGTGATTGTAATGGTGCTGCCCAGACGCTGCTGTGATGCTGTCCATAAAACACACATTAGTCACGTTGAGCAGATGTGCTAATGCAGCGGCGGATGGGCGGGAACTCTTCATACCAACATCAACTGAGAACACCTTTTTACTAATATTTGTACTCAAACAACTTCATTCATCATAGGGCGGCAGATAATGGTAATATAACATACCAGGGAAATCTTTCAGAAGTGGAAACAAGTTGTACAAATGGCCCACTTTGAGGGTACTGTTTTGAAAAAGCCACTCAAAAACCCAAGAAGGTGGACATGTCTTAGATGGCCTTCAGTGGTGGCTTGTAATCTCTTTCACGTGCACTTTATGGATGAAACAAAGGATGGAGGACATCATGAATTGTATTAATTGTGCTCTGGGAAGCTAAGCGACAGCTTCTTGTTAATGTAAATCCATGATTAGCCCTGGAGTGCCGCTGACCCTGACCCTAATGAGCTAGCAGACGCTGAATAATTAAACATACTCACTTCAGGTTGCAAGGTTTCTGTCCGTCTTAATGATTTCAATTGGATAACGGAACAAAGAAAAGTGATAATATGGACTCGGTGTGTTAGGCTTTTAGATTCAACAGCAAACCAATCAGTAGGTGTGTGTGTGTTTGTGTGTGTGTGTGAGTGTGTGTGTGTGTGTGTGAGTGTGTGTGTGTGTGTGTGTGTGTGTGAGTGTGTGTGTGTGTGTGTGTGAGTGTGTGTGTGTGTGTGTGTGTGTGTGTGTGTGTGTGTGAGTGTGTGTGTGTGTGAGTGTGTGTGTGTGTGAGTGTGTGTGTGTGTGCGTGTGTGTGTGTGCGTGTGTGTGTGTGTGTGTGTGTGTGTGAGTGTGTGTGTGAGTGTGTGTGTGTGTGTGTGTGAGTGTGTGTGTGTGTGTGTGTGTGAGTGTGTGTGTGTGTGTGTGAGTGTGTGTGTGTGTGTGGAGTGTGTGTGTGGTGTGTGTGAGTGTGTGTGTGTGTGTGTGAGTGTGTGTGTGTGTGTGAGTGTGTGTGTGTGTGGTGTGTGAGTGGTGTGTGTGTGAGTGTGTGTGTGTGTGTGTGAGTGTGTGTGTGTGTGTGAGTGTGTGTGTGTGTGTGTGTGAGTGTGTTGTGTGTGTGTGAGTGTGTGTTTGTGTGTGGTGAGTGTGTGTGTGTGTGTGAGTGTGTGTGTGTGGTGTGTGAGTGTGTGTGTGTGTGTGTGAGTGTGTGTGTGTGTGTGTGTGTGAGTGTGTGTGTGTGTGTGTGTGTGGTGAGTGTGTGTGTGTGTGGTGTGAGTGTGTGTGTGTGTGGTGTGTGTGTGTGTGTGTGTGTGTGTGAGTGTGTGTGTGTGTACTAACCCTAAACTGCTACCTTTTGACCTCAAGCCCTAGTAGACGTGAATGAATCTTAATGTTCTATATGCTGCATCATCATCACTGTGTCTTTGTCACGGCAGCAGATACCTCGCTGTAATGATCATAACCAAATGAAACTACATGATTGATAGCTTCTTTCAGCGCACCATGTTTCTGAAATGTAAAATCTGTCTTCTTCATGTTGTTCTCCAGAAAGACAGGTAACGTTTAAAAAAGCACAACTTTGTTTAATTGATTATTTGTAAGCTGCAAAGTGTATCTTTGTATAACTACATATTTTACTTCATCGCCAAGTACATGTGAATACATTCGATATTTAAATAAGCAGCTAAAAAGAAAGTTTCTTTCATAAGAGATAACTTATAATTACAATACCTTATTCCCATTGACAGCTCTTTCAAGCTGCAGAGCAAACAGTCCCTCGTCTGAAGTCCCTAAAGTCCCTCGTCTGAAGTCCCTAAAGTCCCTAATGTCCCTCGTCTGAACCCTAAAGTCCCTCGTCTGAAGTCCCTAAAGTCCCTAAAGTCCCTCGTCTGAACCCTAAATTCCCTCGTCTGAACCCTAAAGTCCCTAAAGTCCCTCGTCTGAACCCTAAAGTCCTTTGTCTGAACCCTAAAGTCCCTAAAGTCCCTAAAGTCCCTCGTCTGAACCCTAAAGTCCCTCGTCTGAAGTCCCTAAAGTCCCTCGTCTGAAGTCCCTAAAGTCCTTCGTCTGAACCCTAAAGTCCCTCGTCTGAAGTCACTAAAGTTCCTCGTCTGAAGTCCCTAAAGTCCCTCGTCTGAACCCTAAAGTCCCTAAAGTCCCTCGTCTGAACCCTAAAGTCCCTCGTCTGAACCCTAAAGTCCCTCGTCTGAAGTCCCTAAAGTCCCTCGTCTGAAGTCCCTAATGTCCCTCGTCTGAACCCTAAAGTCCCTCGTCTGAAGTCCCTAAAGTTCCTAAAGTCCCTCGTCTGAACCCTAAAGTCCCTCGTCTGAAGTCCCTAATATCCCTCGTCTGAAGTCCCTAAAGTTCCTAAAGTCCCTCGTCTAACCCTAAAGATAATTCTGCCATTTTCTGTTTCTCAAATGCAGCTAAAATCAAAGACAGTTCAATATTAATACAGATATTAAAGAATAGCCCTTCTGAAAAGTTCAGATTTTCGACTGAACAGTTTCTTTGTTCTCCTTCTATGGTGTTTGACAAGTTATGCATGTTCTTGAAAGAAAACATTTGAATCCTAAAGAGCTTGTAATGTGCTGAAAGTCTGCACAACAAGTTATCATTTATTAAACGCTCCGAAAGAAACAGCTGCTTGGTGAGCTCTAATGAACAAACAACGTGATCGATGAACCATTAAGAGTTTCTTCTGTGAGGATCCAACGCGTGGGTGTGTTAGCAGGATGCTAACAGGATGCTAACACACCAGCACAAAGAATCAAGAGAGAACATTTTCTCATAGACTTCTACTTTTTTTTTAACTTTTGGAACGACACATTGGACTTTTGAAAATATGTTGGACATGTTTGGATCACACCATGAAGAAAACACTTTTTCCCGGCCTCTTACTAATGATATATAAACAATATAAACCTTATTACAAGGGTCTACCTTTGGTCTGAGGAGTGGAAAGTGCATCTATGTACAGTATGCACCACAACACCAAGTCAAATTTCTCGTACGTGTCAACTACCTGGTGATAAACCTGGTTCTGATTCTGATGTTGACCCCAGGAAGAATAGCCAATGCTAATGCTACTGCTAATAGGGATCATAACCTGTTTCTGTCAGATTTCTCTCTTTAAACGCCACCTTTTTCTGTCTCTGAGCACCTTTTGTTTGCTTCTCTGTGTGAGTGTGTCTGATCTCTGCTACTCTCTGTCTGCTGTTCACTCTCTGACTGCCTGTTGACCGGCTCTTCATCCTCCTCCTCCTCCTCCTCCTCCTCCTCCTCCTACTCCTCCTCCTCCTCCTCCTCCTCCTCATGTACAGAACATCCAGGCCTACTTTATTCATCACACTTGTGTTCTCTGTGATCACTGACATGTGCTAACACACAGCAGCCTCCCCACAAAGGCTGAGCGTGTCCAAGGTCTCCCTCTGTTGGATGTTTTATGTAAATGGTGTGGAGCTAACATCCATATATTGACTCGTGCAGCAGGAAGCGTTTCTCTGTTTGTTCACCCCGGCAGTCGAGGATCAATCACAGGAGCATGCACAGAATAACTTCACACACACAAATGATACGTCATGTTTCACAGATACATGTGACAGGTAGATGCAACCATCCATAGACCTGCACCTTCAGGAAGGAAGGTTCCTGAGTGGGTAAAATGACACGTGTCGTGGCTTCCTTCTTTGTCTTTCTATCAAGCCACTAGACGCCTTAAACAGACATTTCTAACTCGTTTTCTTTCCTTTATATTATTCACAGTTTGAAGAGTTGCTTAGCCTCCGATGGTTTAGATCAGTGGTTCTCAACCTGTGGTACGCGTACCACTGGTGGTACGCCAGCTTTCCGCTAGTTGTACGCGGAGGAATCTGAAATATTAAAAATATTAAAAAAATAAAATAAAAGACCTGGAGAAGGACCCGGACTGACCCGGACCTCGCCGCTTCCCGGGGCCGTGGACAAAGTGCTCGCTGCGCCCTCTCTCCCCCTCGGGGGAGGGACGGGGCCCCCTGTTCCCGGTGCGACTGTCAAACAGGGCTGACTATCCTCAGTGCGCTCCGACCGCATCGTGCCGCCAGAGCGGGGATCGGCTCACGTAAAAAGGCGTCAGGGGTCTGCGGCGATGTCGGCAACCCACCCGACCTGTCTTGAAACACGGACCAAGGAGACTAACGAGTCAGAGGGTGCATTCAAAACCCCGTGGTGCAATGAAAGTGAGGGCCGGCGCGCGCCGGCTGAGGTGGGATCCCGGCCCCGCGGGGCTGGGCGCACCACCGGCCCGTCTCGCCCGCACCGTCGGGGAGGTGGAGCGAGAGCGCGTACGATAGGACCCGAAAGAGAAGGCTGTGACCGAGGTCAAAAGCTGAAGAAGCACACACTTGTCCTTAATTGTTAACTTTTTTCTTTTCTTTTTTACTTTGCCACCACAGAAATGTCAAGAGCAAACATCAGCAGACTGAAGATGAGCTATTAGCCCTTAGGCTCATCTGCTCCTGGAGGCTTTCATTATTATTGTGGAACTGATTTCCCAAGAGGACATTTTCTGTTACCATGTAGGTTGAAGCAGGAGGCCTACATTCACACTTTGGTATAGGACATGACATGTGTGTACAGTTGTCATTTGCTGTTCTTTATGTTCTCACTTGTGGTGTGTGAGTGAGTGATGAGTGAGAGAGTGAGAGAGAGAGAGAGAGAGAGAGAGAGAGAGAGAGAGAGATTTTGATTTTTCAAACCACTTTTATTCACAAAGCAAATAACCAGCAGACACAATGACACACATTTTGAGTTCAGAAAACGACTGAAAATCAGATCCTCATTCTCCACAGAACACAGAGCGTTCTGAAGGCTCCACATGGAGCACAGAGAGAGAGAGAGAGGGGGAGAGAGGGGGAGAGAGAGACAGAGAGACACACAGAGAGAGAGAGAGAGAGAGAGAGAGAGAGAGAGAGAACACAGAGCATTCTGAAGGCTCCACATGGAGCACAGAGAGAGAGAGAGAGGGGGAGAGAGGGGGAGAGAGAGAGAGAGAGAGAACACAGAGCGTTCTGAAGGCACCACATGGAGCACAGAGAGAGAGAGGGAGAGAGAGAGAGAGAGGGAGAGAGAGAGAGAGAGAGAACACAGAGCGTTCTGAAGGCTCCACATGGAGCACAGAGAGAGAGAGAGAGGGGGAGAGAGGGGGAGAGAGAGACAGAGAGAGAGAGAACACAGAGCGTTCTGAAGGCTCCACATGGAGCACAGAGAGAGAGAGAGAGAGAGAGAGAGGGAGAGAGAGAGAGAGAGAGAGAGAGAGAGAGAGGGAGAGAGAGAGAGAGAGAGGGGGAGAGAGAGAACACAGAGTGTTCTGAAGGCACCACATGGAGCACAGAGAGAGAGAGAGAGAGAGAGAGAGAGGGAGAGAGAGAGAGAGAGAGAGAGAGAGAGAGAGAGAGAGAGAGAGAGAACACAGAGCGTTCTGAAGGCACCACATGGAGCAAAAGTAACTGTAGTCCGTTTTCAGTCTTGCTTTTACCATCCGCTTGAAAATCAAAACTGCATCGGTATCCAATGAGTCCTCAACTTCCTTCCTCCTGCTGAGGCAGATGGCCCTCTCAGCCTGCCCCAACAAACTATTCAAAAGCTGACCTTTGCTTCTGGCTGTACCTATAACCCAAAATGAACATTGACTTAGAAAAAACCACATCAAACAAAACCAACATCTGAGTGAGTAACTGAAAAAGACAAAGGAGTCGACCACATTCTGTAAAACAATGAAAAATGGTTTCCCTCTGTACACAGAAAGGACAGGCGTCAGAAACTGTAGGGTTGATCACTGAAAGGAACGCATTAACAGCTCCCGCAGCGTGGAGAATCCTCCACTGGAGGTCCCCACCCCTCCTAGTCAGCGGAGGCTTGTAGAGCGCTCTCCATCAGGCCTCTGAGCCTCCCTCAGGCCGGGCTCTCCACCGGGTGTCCACTCGCTCCTGGAGTCTGCTCTGATTCACCACCTTTGTCACCAAATAATAAAAGGTTTTGTTGGACATGGTGCTAAACTTAAAATCAGAGACATTGTCCAACTTTAACAAAAAACCCTCACAACTGAGATCAGGAAAACATCGCATCTCCGGAAAAGAGTCATTGTCATTTGGAGACTTCAGTCCGTTGCAGTGAGCAGCGATCAGTGCCAGCTCTGACTGGCTGAGCTGCTGTTTCCAGCTCTGCAGCAGGAGGCTGACCACCCGGACTGACCTGAGGCTCAGACGTGAGGCCAGGCCTGCAGCGGGGGCCAGGCGGGGGCCACACACCTCCACCACCTGGCCCAGCGTGAGGATCCTCTCTTCAGAGTCTCTGTTGTAGAGAAGGCCCCACTCCACACACAAAACGAGATCCACGGACCACCGGCTCTCTGAGGAGCCAGAACAGTGAGCCACAGCACTCTGGTCTCTCTTTTCTGAGTAGTCCCCACACCTTGAAGAGACCTCCATAGAACCCCGAGAGATTATTCAGGCGTAATCCTTTCAGATCCATCAGGAACAGTGACTCAGCCAGACCCAGCCCACCACAGTGCTCCAATAAGGCCCGAGCTACGGGTCTCCAGACCAGGTCAGCAGGTCCAGTCAGGAACCTCTGGACAAACCGGAGCCTGAAGGCAGCCCCTCTGCTCGCCAGGTGAACCAGGCCATGTCCCCCCTCCTCCTTTGGCAGGAACAGGACGCTCTGAGGGACCCAGTGCATGCGGTCCCAGAAGAAGTCCACCATGAGAGCCTGCACCCTGGACAGCAGGTTTACGGGCGGGTCGGTGCATGCCAGCCGGTGAGCCAGCATGGAGGAAACAAGGTTGTTTAAAATAAGGATACGCCCTTTAAAAGAAAGTTTGGGAAGGATCCACTTCCACTTCTTTAACCGGCCTTCCACTTTCTCTATAAGCCCGTTCCAGTGTTTCAAACAAAACGTGTCATCACCAAGATAAATACCCAGGTACTTTAACCCTGCCCTTTTCCACCCAAGGCCCCCAGGTAAAAACAACCTGTCAATGCTGCCCTCTCCTACTGCTAAGGCCTCACTTTTCCCCCAGTTGACTCTAGCAGATGAGATTTTGCAAAAGTTGCCCACAGTTCCAGTTAAAACATTGATATCATCTTGTTTTTTAACAAAGACCATTATGTCATCTGCATAAGCAGACAATTTAAAAACATCCAGCCAGGAAAAGAGAAACCCTGTAACTTTGACCTTAAACGATGTAAAAACGGCTCTATGGCCAGGGAGTAGAGCATCCCGGACAAAGAGCAGCCCTGTCTGACTCCTCTCTGAGCTTCAAAAGGAGCACACAAACTACCGTTTATCTTCAGTACACTCTCAATGTCCCTGTACAAGACCTGGATCTTGGCTATGAGACCAGAGCTGAACCCAAAAGCTTCCAGCGTCTGCCACAAGTACTGGTGCTCAACTCGATCAAAAGCCTTTTCTTGGTCTAGAGAAATCAGACCAAGCTCACAGCCCAATGAATGGAGAGGTCCAAAACATCCCGAATTAGAGTGACGTTGTCAGTTATCAACCTGCTGGGTACACAGTATATCTGGTCTACATGAATGACATGCTCCATCACTTTTCTCAGCCTCGTTGCTAACACTTTGGAAAGCAGTTTGTAGTCGGCACAGAGTAGAGACACAGGACGCCAGTTCTTAATCTCCTGCAGGTCTCCTTTCTTAGGGAGGAGAGTGAGCACAGCTCTCCTGCAACTCAGAGGCAACCTCCCGTTACTTAGACTGTCTCTGAGCACACTCAGCAGGTCGTCACCTATAACCGGCCAGAGAGCCTTATAGAAGTCTGCAGGCAGGCCGTCTATGCCAGGAGCCTTCCCACTCTGCATGCTCTGCAGGGCCTCCTGCAGCTCCTGGGCAGAGAGCTCTGCCTCCAGCTCTGCATGGTCCTCCTCAGGGACCTTAGGAAGGCCCTCATAGAAGGACTGTGCCACCTCTGGCTTGGCCTGGAACTCTGTCCAGGGGGATCAACTTAATGGGAGACGCAAGCTGCCCGTGTCGAGCCAGCTCTCTCTCCAACAACTCGTTTTTCAGAAACGGGGGCACATTAGAAATGATTTTTTTTTTTGCAGGAGTGACAAGGGGTACACGGGTAACAGCGTCCCTTTAATCACGAGCCCGCTCTCCACCAGCTGGTTAGCTTTCTCACTGCAGTCCAAAAAAATAACCACTGCGCTGTTCATGCGGGAGGCAGATTTAACTCTGCCATATCCCTCCACAGCCCCCACAGCCAGACCACACTCCTCCACCGACACACCGACAGGTGGAGAGAGCTTGATGGCGTGTTGGTGAGTCAGCTGCTCTAACCCGGCGCAGCTGCCACGGGACGCCATGCTAGGCGGCGTGACTGCGGCTGCAGCCGCTAGACAAACAATTAGACAAACAATTCACCAGTGCAACCAAACAACACCAAAAAACACCAAAGTCGGTGAAGTGATGCACAATGACATAAACTATCGCCCAGAGAAAAGTGAATTATCAACAAGGGTTTGAAAAGTTGTAAACTTTAAACGATCGCTCTCCGCACGCTTTCAGCTCACCACCACCAGCCTCCTCACACACTCAGAGAGAGAGAGAGAGAGAGAGAGACTGCCCTTTGTACATGTGGCTGTGACTGACAATAAATAATGTTATTATGAATACATGTGCCTCCGAGTCCTGCATGAACTGTGCATAGACTGTATTTTAACATTGGTCATATGGTGGTACTTGGAGAGCCAACTATTTCCTCAGGTGGTACTTGGCGTAGAAAGGTTGAGAACCACTGGTTTAGATGATGTTGCGATGTGTTTGCTCAAAATAAAATAACAAACTTTGCACATGCAACAAAAAAAAGAGGCCTTGACAATATTCAAAAGAAATAAGCAAAACTCAAATAAAGTTATAAAAAACTTAGGTATTCTTTTTTTCTTAATAATGCTTATATAACTTCATAACTTAAAGGGTACTTTTACGATTTGTACGTGTAGTACGTGTACGTTTAAAAACTGTTCCTCGACGGCGTCTCTCAAACAGGTTGCCCATCACTGTGGCTTTAGCACAGACGCCGTGGGAATTGTAGTCCTTCATAGTGCGTTGACTACAGACAATTAGGTGGCCTTTCTTATCAAATCAAAATACTGGCTCCAACAACACGGATTACATCTAAAGTCAATGCAAAGACGCAAAGACGCAAATGTGCGCAGGGCGGTGCGAATGACGCAAATACAAAAATGTAACTGTTGCAGATAAACCTTGAGTTCAACTCGAGAGAGAAATCAGCCAATAGAGCGGAGCAGGGATGATGTGTTTGTAGTTCGGCCCTGAAGGAAGCTGCTGGTTCCCTCGACTAAAAGCAATGGGATTTCTCCAGAGGATTTTGGAATATTGTAAAAAATAAGGTCCGTGGAAAACGAACCTATTTGATAAATGCACGTTTTGTTCAGCCGGATAATATCCACATTTATTTTTTATAATTTCCTAATCATAAATCTAATGGCCAGAAGCAAAATGCTAATGTTATGCTATAAGTAACTACAGACCAGTACAGCAGCATGACTTCAACGTCACGCCAACTTCAGATCCATATTCAAACATACAGATTCTAAATGTATGTGTAAAATCTACTGACTGTCGCTGGCACGGTGAACACCAGTCACTGCTTCATTTCTGTCTGTATGACGATAGCTGGACATAACCTAGAAAGAGCTTATATTAGTTTGCTTCTGGTTATGCTCGTTCTTCTCCTTCTTCCTCTCTTTTTTACTTCTTCTTTCTTACAGCTACAAGTCTCACATTTACCTGCTGCAGTGTTCATGATGTGAAAAGTAGTGTTGAGTCCTGTATGTCCTTATCTCAACCTGAATTATGGAAGATCTTCTTTGCTAACTTTACCCTCTATCATACAAAGCATGGCTGACAGTAAAAACCCAAAAGAGACGGACTCAGATGAACTGTCCTTCTGAAGATTGTAGGTTTTTTTTAGCTCTGAGGTAGAATTAGCTGAAAAGAGTAATGGAAGCTTATTTAAAAGTTAACAGCGTTTAATAAAACAATGATAAAGTGATACAATGAAATTGAGAGAGACTTGCTGTTATTCCCATATTATCATCTGTAGTCTTCTCCTATTGGCTTAGCGTTGACGGGGGCGGGTCCAAGGGACGTCCTGTCGTTTTCTGATGTTAGTTTTACAATCTTCTAATATCTGTTGGTCATTTAAACATTCCCTAATAATAGTATTGCAGCGTCAATAAGTGAGGGTTGAAGACAGTGTGTTTAGTGTGCAACACCACGTGTCATTCTCCTTGATTCACGTACAAAACATACCATTAGCTACATGCTAATGCTACCAAAACATACCAAGGAGCAGTTTTGAAGCCGGGGGCGTTCTTTTACGAGGAGATGTTTTTAGGTCAACCTCGATTATTTAAAGAGTCCTCTCCTGCTGATGTTCAGGTGTATATCAGTATGTAGTGTCTCTACTTTAAAGAGTCCTCTCCAGCTGATGTTCAGGTGTATATCAGTATGTAGTGTCTCTACTTTAAAGAGTCCTCTCCAGCTGATGTTCAGGTGTATATCAGTATGTAGTGTCTCTACTTTAAAGAGTCCTCTCCTGCTGATGTTCAGGTGTATATCAGTATGTAGTGTCTCTACTTTAAAGAGTCCTCTCCTGCTGATGTTCAGGTGTATATCAGTATGTAGTGTCTCTACTTTAAAGAGTCCTCTCCTGCTGATGTTCAGGTGTATATCAGTATGTAGTGTCTCTACTTTAAAGAGCCCTCTCCTGCTGATGTTCAGGTGTATATCAGTATGTAGTGTCTCTACTTTAAAGAGTCCTCTCCTGCTGATGTTCAGGTGTATATCAGTATGTAGTGTCTCTACTTTAAAGAGTCCTCTCCTGCTGATGTTCAGGTGTATATCAGTATGTAGTGTCTCTACTTTAAAGAGTCCTCTCCTGCTGAGGTTCAGGTGTATATCAGTATGTACTGTCTCTACTTTAAAGAGTCCTCTCCTGCTGATGTCCAGGTGTATATCAGTATGTAGTGTCTCTACTTTAAAGAGTCCTCTCCTGCTGAGGTTCAGGTGTATATCAGTATGTAGTGTCTCTACTTTAAAGAGTCCACTCCTGCTGAGGTTCAGGTGTATATCAGTATGTAGTGTCTCTACTTTAAAGAGTCCTCTCCTGCTGAGGTTCAGGTGTATATCAGTATGTAGTGTCTCTACTTTAAAGAGTCCTCTCCTGCTGAGGTTCAAGTGTATATCAGTATGTAGTGTCTCTACTTTAAAGAGTCCTCTCCTGCTGATGTTCAGGTGTATATCAGTATGTAGTGTCTCTACTTTAAAGAGTCCTCTCCTGCTGATGTCCAGGTGTATATCAGTATGTAGTGTCTCTACTTTAAAGAGTCCTCTCCTGCTGAGGTTCAGGTGTATATCAGTATGTAGTGTCTCTACTTTAAAGAGTCCACTCCTGCTGAGGTTCAGGTGTATATCAGTATGTAGTGTCTCTACTTTAAAGAGTCCTCTCCTGCTGAGGTTCAGGTGTATATCAGTATGTAGTGTCTCTACTTTAAAGAGTCCTCTCCTGCTGATGTTCAGGTGTATATCAGTATGTAGTGTCTCTACTTTAAAGAGTCCTCTCCTGCTGAGGTTCAGGTGTATATCAGTATGTAGTGTCTCTACTTTAAAGAGTCCTCTCCTGCTGATGTTCAGGTGTATATCAGTATGTAGTGTCTCTACTTTAAAGAGTCCTCTCCTGCTGAGGTTCAGGTGTATATCAGTATGTAGTGTCTCTACTCTGAAGACCTGATGTCCTCTGAAGGAAACGCTGAGCAGAAGGAAGTGAAACATGCAGAGAGTGTCACCGTTTATTTGATTGAACATAGAAGATAATCTCTGTGATCTCTGTTAATATCTGATCTCAGGTCTGTGTGCAGGGCTTCATTTATTCACATGTTCTCATCATTATGCGTCTTTCTCCATGTTCCCTCATTATATTTAACCTGATTTACCTCTTCATATATATCAGATCCTTCCTCTCAAATTACACTTGCTTATCAATTCAGACAAATGTTTAAATTCATTATTTAAAATTAATATTCCTTTAGTTCAAAACGGAGAAAAAACTCTTTAAAATAAGCTAAATTGTTATAAAATAAGCAAAATCCTTAATATAAAAAAGTCCAGCAAAAGTTTTAAGAACACAATCTAAATCGTTTCTCATGAAATACGATTATTTCCTAAATTAAACAGTAATTAGGATTATTTAATTACAAAACTCAAATCCTCCTAAAAACAAGCAGAAACACTAAAATGCGAATTCCTCCTGAAATAATCATAACATGTGAAAAACTCTCACATAATAAACATCAAATACAGTAGAGCACGAAGCATCATTGGTACATCCAGGGGCGATAACAAATACAAAAATAAATAAAAATAAAGCAATTCAAAAAAGTCAGAATATTTAGATTTTGAGAAAAAGTCAACATTTTGAAATTTCGAGAAAGTCAGATTTCTTTTAGAAAAAGTTGGAATTTTGAGAACAAATCTGATCTGTGCTCTGAGCAGGGGCCGGATCATCATATCATATAATCATGGGATATGCTATATATTATATGTGAGTGTCGGGAGGAGCTGCTACTCTTCCTCTGCAGGAACAGCCAGGTTAACTTCCTGCAGCTCCATGTCCTCCTGTCTGCGCTGCTCCCTGGTGGCCTGCAGAGGCATGACAGCCAGGTTATCTTCCTCCAGCTCCATGTCCTCCTGTGTGCGCTGCCCCCTGGTGGCCTGCAGAGGCATGACAGCCAGGTTATCTTCCTCCAGCTCCATGTCCTCCTGTGTGCGCTGCTCCCTGGTGGCCTGCAGAGGCATGACAGCCAGGTTATCTTCCTCCAGCTCCATGTCCTCCTGTCTGCGCTGCCCCCTGGTGGCCTGGAAAGACATGACAGCACAGAGGTGACTTCCTGCTCCTCTTCAGGCCCACATCACAGTCCTCTGAACACATGCCTACCTTACAGCAGAAATAAAGGCCGCTGGCCAGCATCAGAATCAGCAGCTGAATCAGCAGCAGGACGACGGCTCGGAGGATCAGAGGTGTGGGATCTGAGGGAACATCAGACATCACAGCATGAGGCCAGCAGTCCCACTAACTGCACTCTTTAGGCTCTCATATGTTTCCCAGAGTGGGACCTCTTTAAAAAGCTCTCAGTGAGACACAGACACGATCCTCTTCCTGTGAACGCTGAGCTCACCTGAGACAGAGACAGACAGCAGGTGAGAGACAGACAGGTGAGAGACAGACAGTGACAGACAGACAGGTGAGAGACAGACAGGTAAGAGACAGACAGGTGAGAGACAGACAGGTGAGAGACAGACAGTGACAGACAGACAGGTGACAGACAGACAGGTGGGAGACAGACAGTGGGAGACAGACAGTGACAGACAGACAGGTGACAGACAGACAGGTGAGAGACAGACAGGTGAGAGACAGACAGTGACAGACAGACAGGTGAGACACAGACACGATCCTCTTCCTGTGAACACTGAGCTCACCTGAGACAGAGACAGACAGACAGGTGAGAGACAGACAGGTGAGAGACAGACAGTGACAGACAGACAGGTGAGAGACAGACAGGTGAGAGAGAGACAGGTGAGACAGACAGGTAAGAGACAGACAGGTGAGAGACAGACAGGTGAGAGAAAGACAGTGACAGACAGACAGGTGACAGACAGGCACAGACAGGTGAGAGACAGACAGGTAAGAGACAGACAGGTGAGAAACAGACAGGTGAGAGAAAGACAGTGACATACAGACAGGTGACAGACAGACAGGTGAGAGACAGACAGGTGAGAGACAGTCAGTGAAAGACAGACAGACAGACAGGTGAGAGAAAGACAGGTGACAGACAGACACAGACAGGTGAGAGACAGACAGTGACAGACAGACAGGTGAGAGACTGACAGGTAAGAGACAGACAGGTGAGAGACAGACAGGTGAGAGACAGACAGGTGAGAGACAGACAGGTGAGACACATACACGATCCTCTTCCTGTGAACACGGAGCTCACCTGAGATAGACAGACAGGTGAGAGACAGACAGGTGAGAGACAGACAGGTAAGAGACAGACAGGTGAGAGACAGACAGGTGAGAGAAAGACAGTGACAGACAGACAGGTGACAGAAGACACAGACAGGTGAGAGACAGACAGGTGAGAGACAGACAGGTGAGAGACAGAAGGTAAGAGACAGACAGGTGAGAGACAGACAGGTGAGAGAAAGACAGTGACAGACAGACAGGTGACAGACAGACAGGTGAGAGACAGAAAGGTGAGAGACAGAGAGTGACAGACAGACAGGTGAGAGACAGACAGGTGAGAGACAGACAGGTGAGGGACAGACAGGTGACAGACAGGTAAGAGACAGACAGGTGAGAGACAGACAGGTGAGAGAAAGACAGTGACAGACAGACAGGTGACAGACAGGCACAGACAGGTGAGAGACAGACAGGTAAGAGACAGACAGGTGAGAAACAGACAGGTGAGAGAAAGACAGTGACATACAGACAGGTGACAGACAGACAGGTGAGAGACAGACAGGTGAGAGACAGTCAGTGAAAGACAGGACAGACAGTGAGAGAAAGACAGGTGACAGACGACACAGACAGGTGAGAGACAGACAGTGACAGACAGACAGGTGAGAGATGACAGGTAAGAGACAGACAGGTGAGAGACAGACAGGTGAGAGACAGACAGGTGAGAGACAGACAGGTGAGACACATACACGATCCTCTTCCTGTGAACACGGAGCTCACCTGAGATAGACAGACAGGTGAGAGACAGACAGGTGAGAGACAGACAGGTAAGAGACAGACAGGTGAGAGACAGACAGGTGAGAGAAAGACAGTGACAGACAGACAGGTGACAGACAGACACAGACAGGTGAGAGACAGACAGGTGAGAGACAGACAGGTGAGAGACAGACAGGTAAGAGACAGACAGGTGAGAGACAGACAGGTGAGAGAAAGACAGTGACAGACAGACAGGTGACAGACAGACAGGTGAGAGACAGAAAGGTGAGAGACAGAGAGTGACAGACAGACAGGTGAGAGACAGACAGGTGAGAGACAGACAGGTGAGGGACAGACAGGTGACAGACAGACAGGTGAAAGACATACAGGTGAGAGACAGACAGGTGAGAAACAAACAGGTGAGACACAGACAGGTGAGAGACAGACAGTGACAGACAGACAGGTGAGAGACAGACAGGTGAGAGACAGACATGATCCTCTTCCTGTGAACACTGAGCTCACCTGAGACAGTGATAGACAGACAGGTGAGAGACAGACAGGTAAGAGACAGACAGGTGAGAGACAGACAGGTGACAGACAGACAGGTGAGACACAGACAGGTGAGAGACAGACAGGTGAGAGACAGACATGATCCTCTTCCTGTGAACACTGAGCTCACTGAGACAGAGACAGACAGGTGAGAGACAGACAGTGACAGACAGACAGACAGGTGAGAGACAGACAGGTGACAGACAGGCACAGACAGGTGAGAGACAGACAGGTGAGAGACAGACAGTGACAGACAGACAGGTGAGAGACAGACAGGTAAGAGACAGACAGGTGAGAGATAGACAGGTGAGAGACAGACATGATCCTCTTCCTGTGAACACTGAGCTTACCTGAGACAGTGACAGACAGACAGACAGACAGACAGGTGACAGACAGACAGGTGACAGACAGACAGGTGAACACTGAGCTTACCTGAGACAGTGACAGACAGACAGGTGAGAGACAGACAGGTAAGAGACAGAAAGGTGAGAGACAGAGAGGTGACAGACAGACAGGTGACACACAGACAGGTGAGAGACAGACAGGTGAGAGACAGACATGATCCTCTTCCTGCACACTGAGCTCACCTGAGACAGTGACAGACAGACAGGTGACAGACAGACAGGTGAGAGACAGACAGGTTAGAGACAGACAGGTGATAGAGAGACAGGTGACAGACAGACAGGTGAGAGACAGACAGGTGACAGACAGACAGGTGAGAGACAGACAGTGACAGACAGACAGGTGAGATACAGACAGGTGAGAGACAGACAAGTGACAGACAGACAGGTGAGAGACAGACAGATGAGAGACAGACAGGTGACAGACAAACAGGTGAGACACAGACATGTGAGAGACAGACAGTGACAGACAGACAGGTGAGAGACAGACAGGTGAGAGACAGACAGGTGATAGAGAGACAGGTGACAGACAGACAGGTGACAGACAGACAGGTGACATACAGACAGGTGAGAGACAGACAGGTGAGAGACAGACATGATCCTCTTCCTGTGAACACTGAGCTTACCTGAGACAGTGACAGACAGACAGACAGGTGAGAGACAGACAGGTGAGAGAGAGGGTGACAGACAGACAGGTGACAGACAGACAGACAGGTGAGAGACAGAAAGGTGAGAGAGACAGGTGAGAGACAGACAGGTGAGAGACAGACAGGTAAGAGACAGAAAGGTGAGAGACAGACAGGTGAGAGACAGACATGATCCTCTTCCTGCACACTGAGCTCACCTGAGACAGTGACAGACAGACAGGTGACAGACAGACAGGTGAGAGACAGACAGGTGAGAGACAGACAAGTGACAGACAGACAGGTGAGAGACAGACAGGTGACAGACAGACAGGTGAGAGACAGACAGGTGAGAGACAGACATGATCCTCTTCCTGTGAACACTGAGCTCACCTGAGACAGTGATATACAGACAGGTGAGAGACAGACAGGTAAGAGACAGACAGGTGAGAGACAGACAGGTGACAGACAGACAGGTGAGACACAGACAGGTGAGAGACAGACAGTTGATTGACAGACATGATCCTCTTTCTGCACACTGAGCTCACCTGAGGCAGTGACAGACAGACAGGTGACAGACAGACAGGTGAGAGACAGACAGGTGAGAGGAAGACAGGTGATAGAGAGACAGGTGACAGACAGACAGGTGACAGACAGACAGGTGACATACAGACAGGTGAGAGACAGACAGGTGAGAGACAGACATGATCCTCTTCCTGTGAACACTGAGCTTACCTGAGACAGTGACAGACAGACAGGTGACAGACAGACAGGTGAGAGACAGACAGGTGAGACACAGACAGGTGAGAGACAGACAGGTGATGGACAGGTGAGACACAGACAGGTGAGAGACAGACAGGTGAGAGACAGACATGATCCTCTTTCTGCACACTGAGCTCACCTGAGGCAGTGACAGACAGACAGGTGACAGACAGACAGGTGAGAGACAGACAGGTGATAGAGAGAAAGGTGACAGACAGACAGGTGACAGACAGACAGGTGAGAGACAGACAGTTGACAGACAGACAGGTGAGAGACAGACAGGTGAGAGACAGACATGATCCTCTTCCTGTGAACACTGAGCTTACCTTAGACAGTGACAGACAGACAGACAGACAGACAGGTGAGAGAATGACAGGTGAGAGGGAGAGTGACAGACAGACAGGTGATAGACAGACAGGTGAACACTGAGCTTACCTGAGACAGTGACAGACAGGTGAGAGAGAGACAGGTAAGAGACAGACAGGTGACAGACAGACAGGTGAGACACAGACAGGTGAGAGACAGACATGATCCTCTTCCTGCACACTGAACTCACCTGAGACAGTGACAGACAGACAGGTGACAGACAGACAGGTGAGAGACAGACAGGTGAGAGACAGACACGTGATACAGAGACAGGTGACAGACAGACAGGTGACAGACAGACAGGTGAGAGACAGACAGGTGAGAGACAGACACGTGATACAGAGACAGGTGACAGACAGACAGGTGACAGACAGACAGGTGAGACACAGACATGATCCTCTTCCTGTGAACACTGAGCTCACCTGAGACAGTGACAGACAAACAGGTGACAGACAGGTGACAGACAGACAGGTGATAGAGAGACATGTGAGAGACAGACAGGTGAGAGACAGACAGGTGACAGACAGACAGGTGAAAGACAGACAGGTGAGAGAGACAGGTGAGAGACAGACAGGTGAGAGACATACAGGTGACATACAGACAGGTGAGATACAGACAGGTGAGAGACAGACAGGTGAGAGAGACAGGTGAGAGACAGACAGGTGAGAGGCAGACAGGTGACAGACAGACAGGTGCGAGACAGACAGGTGAGAGACAGACAGGTGAGAGACAGACAGGTGAGAGACAGTCACGTGACTTTTGGCAGTAATATTCCGCCGTGGTTGTGCTCAGGATTTTCTCACAAATGTACACACACACACTCACACACGCTCACTCACACACACACACACTCACACATGCTCACTCACACACACACTCACACACGCTCACTCACACTCACACATGCTCACTCACACATGCTCACTCACACACACACTCACACATGCTCGCTCACTCACACACGCTCACTCACAGGGCCGGCCCTAGGCACTGGCGAACTAGCCGGTCGCCTAGGGCGCCAGATCTGGAGGGGCGCTGCGCTGGGAGAAAAATAATAATAATACAAAAAAAAATTAATTAATTTTTAATTTTTATTCTGCCTAATTTTCTGCCCTTGA
Source organism: Dissostichus eleginoides (assembly GCA_031216635.1). Taxonomy (NCBI): domain Eukaryota; kingdom Metazoa; phylum Chordata; class Actinopteri; order Perciformes; family Nototheniidae; genus Dissostichus; species Dissostichus eleginoides. Next base: position 596,798 of record CM062265.1, on the reverse strand, counting down.
TGGAATACATCTACATTAATAATTGAATAAAGTAAACACCCTTTGCACCCCGTGCCGCATTTTGCATTTGCCCTGTACGATGTGCGCGGTAAGTGATGAAAGTGGGGGATGTTGACTTATCAGGCGCCCGCAGCTCACAGCCAAAGTGTGAGCGAGCCTCCGAGCGAGCAAGAGAGAGAGAGAGGGTGGCATGCATCGGTACCGTGGATTGTTGTTGGATTGAGGCTGATAACTACAGCTCAGTGAGGTAAAGGACTCTCTGAGAGGTGGAGGAGAGTCCTCTCCAGTCAGACTGAGAGGCTGATAACTACAGCTCAGGGAGGTAAAGGACTCTCTGAGAGGTGGAGGAGAGTCCTCTCCAGTCAGACTGAGAGGCTGATAACTACAGCTCAGTGAGGTAAAGGACTCTCTGAGAGGTGGAGGAGAGTCCTCTCCAGTCAGACTGAGAGGCTGATAACTACAGCTCAGGGAGGTAAAGGACTCTCTGAGAGGTGGAGGAGAGTCCTCTCCAGTCAGACTGAGAGGCTGATAACTACAGCTCAGGGAGGTAAAGGACCCTCTGAGAGGTGGAGGAGAGTCCTCTCCAGTCAGACTGAGAGGCTGATAACTACAGCTCAGTGAGGTAAAGGACTCTCTGAGAGGTGGAGGAGAGTCCTCTCCAGTCAGACTGAGAGGCTGATAACTACAGCTCAGGGAGGGAAAGGACTCTCTGAGAGGTGGAGGAGAGTCCTCTCCAGTCAGACTGAGAGGCTGATAACTACAGCTCAGTGAGGTAAAGGACTCTCTGAGAGGTGGAGGAGAGTCCTCTCCAGTCAGACTGAGAGGCTGATAACTACAGCTCAGGGAGGGAAAGGACTCTCTGAGAGGTGGAGGAGAGTCCTCTCCAGTCAGACTGAGAGGCTGATAACTACAGCTCAGTGAGGTGAAGGACTCTCTGAGAGGTGGAGGAGAGTCCTCTCCAGTCAGACTGAGAGGCTGATAACTACAGCTCAGTGAGGTAAAGGACTCTCTGAGAGGTGGAGGGAGAGTCCTCTCCAGTCAGACTGAGAGGCGGATAACTACAGCTCAGTGAGGTAAAGGACTCTCTGAGAGGTGGAGGAGAGTCCTCTCCAGTCACACTGAGAGGCTCAGGGAGGTAAAGGACTCTCAGTGTTCAGATAGTTCACTCTAGTCTGAGTTATCTCAGTGGGTCTCAAACGGTTTGGTCACCATTTATGTAAACAAATATTTCCAAGGCACGCCTTTATAATTATTGGGATAAATAAAATCCCATTTGATATAGTTTGATATCATTCCAATGTATACTAGAGGACAGTAACCAAAAATATCGTTTAAAACTGGAGATATTAAAAAATATGCATGAATAAATAAATGTTAACTAGATAAAATAAGATATGAATGAACAACAAAAATAAAATACGTTACATGTATAGGTTATTGGCTATGGGTTATTGGCTATGGGTTATTGGTTATGGGTTATTGGCTATGGGTTATTGGCTATGGGTTATTGGTTATGGGTTATTGGTTATGGGTTATTGGCTATGGGTTATTGGCTATGGGTTATTGGCTATGGGTTATTGGCTATAGGTTATTGGCTATGGGTTATTGGTTATGGGTTATTGGCTATGGGTTATTGGTTATGGGTTATTGGCTATGGGTTATTGGTTATGGGTTATTGGTTATGGGTTATTGGCTATGGGTTATTGGTTATGGGTTATTGGTTATGTTCACTCACTTATTTGATTATTAAAATGTAAACCGATCTTTTTCATACGGGTGTTTAGAGTTCCCCTAGATCAGGTCTCTAGTGATTCTGCTCAAAGTGCACCAGATTGAAGCATTTTACTTTAAAATGTTAAAACAAATCTTTCCGGGGGGCATACCCCCGGACCCCCCTAGAGGATGTGATGTCCACCCGCCAATTAAAACATGTTCATACAATAATGAATATATTTGAAACCTTCTCTATGTATATGACCAACATGTCAATACGTTTCAGTTTTTGTTATGAGGGGCCGTACTGGACATTATTCAGAAATACCGTTCACACACACATGAAACTCACTCATATATTATACACATGTGAAACGCACTCACACACACACACATATGAAATGCTCTAATACACGTGTGAAACGCACTCACACACACACACACATATGAAATGCTCTAATACACGTGTGAAACGCACTCACACACACACACATGAAATGCTCTAATACACATGTGAACTGCGATGAGTATGTTGTGTGAGAGGGATTTCAGTATGTTGTGTGAGAGGGATTTCAGTATGTTGTGTGAGAGGGATTTCAGTATGTTGTGTGAGAGGGATTTCAGTATGTTGTGTGAGAGGGATTTCAGTTGAAACGGAAGGCATCTCAGTTGAAAAGGAAGTCGTTTTAAAAAAACAGCGAAGAACCGCGAATTTCAAAAAAGCGAAAACAATATTTTTCGTCTTTCCGTTTGCGATTGTTCCATTCCATCATGTCTGCTCAGCAGCCTGCACAAAGCTTAACTGATGCAGCAGCGTTGTTAAGTAATATCCTGGCCTCAGCTGAGACTATTCGAACGCTATCGAACGTGGCCACAACCGGGCCGCAAACGACTGTTGGAGCTGCAAGTGGGAACACCCTGGACGGTCAGCTATCGTCCCTCTTCCCGTCCCGCGGCGGGCAACGGCCCATTACAGCTCCCCTTGTAGGGAGAGACTGTGCACCCCGATATCAAGCACAACACTGCTTTGGCACATGGACATCTGGCTCGAGGAGAAAAAGGTAATTATAAATATTCAGAGTTTTAAATTGTTTGATGTTCTCATAAACGAGTCATGTTTATCTTGGAACTTGGTTTAATAACCTTGATAGTGACGGAGCAACATTACAGTTATCACAACCATAACTAGACAACCCCTGTAGATCCCTACATTCAGTACGGTGGCTGTAGAAGGACAACAGAGACCAAATGCGAATACTCTACAAAAATCATTTTGGTACTGTTAATATCATTTATAATGTCATCATTCTGTATGATTTTTACCTTAAAAAAACGTAATACTCGTATATTTTTGGTTTAATGTCATTTTCATGTTTGAATTTAGGTAAATTGACATTTATTCAAGTGATATGCGAGAGAACTTAACTGTCAGAGCCAGACTCTCAGCTCCATATTATATTGAATCTTTTTGAAATATTATATAATATTACAAACCATGTTTTAAGGTGTAAGGCTGGTAGATATGTTACTCTGCTGGTTATCTAGATGCACTTTAGTTTTGGTTTAAAAAAAAACTATACTAAATAACATGGGCATTTTATTTCTTTTTTATAAAGCAAAGGGATCATACTTAAGTACTCTGGCCTACTGTAATCTGGGTCTTTTTTATTATGGTAGTATGATTTATCTGTTGCCTTCATGTAGTATAGTTGTACTATATATATAGTATATTATGCTGATAATGCATTGTTCACTCTTATTTCAGAACTAAGGCACAGCCGCATAGCCATTTTAATAAGGATGTTGTTCTACTTCCTAATCCATCCTTGGATGTTGTCGTAAAACAAAAGCCGAAATTACAGCTACACGAACATGGGCACATTCTGAGTGCATTCGAGTTTCAAAAGGCCTGGGACCACAAAACTGTAATGGAGCACATCAGACATGGCTTTGGTGAGCGCATACCAGAAGATGTCAGGTAAACCTATTTTTTTCCTTCTTGATTTGTATATTAATAAAATAATCACATTTACTATCATTTTATGTCATTTTGAACATCTACAAAGGGCAACCTTAATTAATAGCAACACAGGATTCAGTCACACACCCCAACAAGTTCCAAGGCACGGACACATACACACTAAACACCAGTATACATCATATTTTTAAGCCGGTATAGCAGTAAAGTATTTTTTGTAGTTGTAATATGTCCTATCTTTTTTGTAGCCTCCAGCTTGTGATGTCTTGTGGCAATAAGTTGGTGACCCCTAACATCCAAGAGGGTCAGGAGCTGAATGGGATGCTTATCCACAAGATTTTTAAAACCAAAGCCCTGTATCTCAGACCATCAAGGACCCTTTTAGTAAGTTTGCATTTTGTTTTTATTGTTTTTTTTAGTACCCAATAGATAACATTATAATTATATTAATACCTTATATATTAAAGGTCCCATGACATGGCCATTTCTACTGATCATAATTCCATTGTTGAGGTCTACTAGAATAGATTTACATTGTTCAATGTTCCAAACTCACATTGGTTTCTCATACAGCACATTTTCGCCGCTAAAAGAGTGTGTGTGTGTGAGGAGCTCCACGGATGGGTCCATTTGGGTCGTCGTTACGTCACTTAGTACCAGGAAGAAAAAGAGAAATCCCCAACGAGGCGTTCTGGGGCAGCATAGGTCTTTTCTGTGTTAGAGTTTTACTCGCTACAGGGTGTACTTTGAGGGTTTGTGACTCTGCAGACCGTTCACATGCAGAAAAACCTTCATAACACAAGGGGACGGGTGATAACCGGAAAAGCATGACATGGGACCTTTAAGTATAATTATCTTTTTCATATTACCTGCTTATGGAAATCTAAAGTTTATATTCAAATACAAATACTGCAATTGAAATTGAGAAGAGTTTAAACAAAGTATTCTTATTTCAATCCATTAAACAATTGATCAATTAGGTATCTTTGGTTTTCTTTCTCTTTCAAAGGCTGACTCTGAGGAAGAAAAATACCTTTCTACCGCTGCTGGATCCACTGATAAGGACAGCGATGAAGATCACTGCGTAATCCCTGCTGTAACAAGAAGCTGTGTCACCACCAGGGCAGCTTTGAGGAATACTGACCCATATCCAAGCAGCAATAATGGTGAAGGTATTCCTGGCACTGGAAGTGATGACGCTGATACCAACGATCCAGCTACCAGTGGCAGAAAGAGGCGTAGAGAGAGTCAGGGAGTGGATGGCAGCCCTGGCACCAGCAGTCAAACTACAGGCTGGCTTGCAAGAGATGGCAACCCTGGTACAAGTGGCTATGACTACTCGTCATACTTAAACCTTGTCTCTACTCTGTCTCAAGAGTCCTCTGATGATGAGGAATTTAACAAGGCCATTATTGCCAGCATGGAGTGTCAAATGTAAGTAGCATATACACTGCAACTGAGTGAGAGATCATGATAACTTATATGCATGGTGTAATCAAAATGTTGATGTTAACAATTCATATTTAAATTATTTTTAGGTGCTTACATTAGCAGAATGTGGGTTATTGTGAAATATATATAACCATGTTTTGTCTTCATAGTGCAGAAAAGGTCCCTACTAAAGAAATACTGCTGGAACTCTCAAGCAAAATTAATTCGAATCGACAGTGCAAATTTAATATTAATCGGTCAGCTGTCTGGGAGGGAGCCACACGGGGATTTCAAAGGCTATCCTATGACCCCACTTCGATCATTTATGTCAAGTTTTCTGATGACATGGGGAGACAGGAAGAAGGAATTGATTTAGGAGGGCCGAGGAGGGAGTACTTACGGCTACTGATGGAGACCATCGCAAGATCTCCAATGTTTGAGGGGAAGGAAAACTGCAAAAGCCTGGCTCTTGACAGTACTGGTAATCACTTGCTTTTTTTTTATTAATAAAGGAACATTTTTGTGCATAGTATTATATTGTATGGTGACTTTACATTCAACTTTCAAATTGATTGACAATTTAATTAAAATAACAATAAAATCCAAGATTTTATGTAGCAGGGATTCTTTACTTATTTATCAATATACATTTTTCTTTTTAATTATTGTTTTGCAGCTCTACGAGAGGACCGGTACTACTTAGCTGGAAGAGCAATTGCAGTAAGTTTGGTGCATGGCGGTCCTCCACCAAACTTCCTATCACCAACCATCTTCTCACTACTTGTTAAGGGTTCAGCCAATCCAGCTCTTGAGGAAATTGCTGATCCAGAACTCCTTAATAAAGTTAGAAAGGTCAGTTGCAAGTTAAAGAGTTTGGTCCTCTCTAGTCTTTTGCTGAATGTTCACTTTCCATGTGTTGTAGTTGGAATTCCATAATTTAACAGACAAGTGTAATCAGCCAATTATATTTTCTATCACATATATAAACAATGTGAAAGAAAAACTGTGCATAGCTATGAGCTGTTTAGGGATCCTACAGCATCATGTAATCTTGCAGACCTCTGTCTGTTTTTTTTACAAATAAATTATAAGAATATAATAATAAGAAGCCTCCATAACAAGCAACCGTGATGCTCCTTGTGATGCTAGGTATCTGAAAGTACAACAGCTGAGGAGCTTGAGGAGTCGAAGGCACCTCTACTTGACTACCTGGCAAATGCAGGATGTCTAAGGCCAGTGCATTCAGACAGTGACAGGGAGCTGCTGGTTAAGGACATAGTGATGTTTCAGGTTGTCCACAGGGTCCAAGGTCCATTTCAAAGGTATTCAGTGTTGATTATTTAGTCAGGTTATTCAGAATAGGGGTCAGCATTTGAATAATTGACCAACATGGTGTAGGATTAAATTCGCTAAAACTTTTAAGGACACATTGTCAAGTAATAAGTTAATAAGAAACCTTATTTAAATTCTGCAAAATTACTAAAGTGTTTCCCATGCAATGTGCACAGATTCTGTGAAGGCATGAAGACACTTGGTGTTCTTGATGCAGTCAGAAAACATCCTGACAGCTTTAAGCCGTTGTTCTGCTACGAGGAACATCTTCTCAGTGCTGACCAGATGGACAATCTCTTCATCATTCAACTCTCTCCAGAAGGGAGCAACAAGAGAACTGCAGAAGAGAGGGTTGTAACCTACTGGAGAGACTATCTCCAGGATGCAGAAGGTAACTATCAGTTAATACAACAAGTAAAATATTGTCTGTATTTACATTTGAGTATTATTACTTTAAAATGGTTTAATATGCAGATTAATTGGTCCCTAAATAGTGTTTTCTTTTTTTATAGAAGAAGAAGGGCCAACCAAAGTACAGAAAATATTGGCCTTCGCAACAGGAGCATCTGTGGTGCCACCCATCGGCTTTTCCCCAACACCTTCGGTCGAATTCATTCACAATGGAGAGGATGACTTTGCCTCAACCCCATTGTTTCCTATTGCCAACACATGTGTCAACTGCATCAGGTTGCCACTACATGTGTCATACGGAGTCTTTCTAAAGACAAGTTTGACTTTGCTTTAGGGAACACATATGGGTTTGGCAGGTCATGAATATATAGTGCAAAGAGACATAACATGTGAGGCAAGAGTAGACATAAAACAGAACATAATACAGTTTGGGACAAAACATTTAACAGTAACAGCAAAATAAATCAGAGGTTGCTGATTTTGAATTCAGGTGATTGTGTTAGGAAAGGTGTTGGTTTGATTGTTTGTTTGCTCTGCAATTGATTTAGTGGTGTTGAGGGGAAAAAAGAAATAAAGATTAAAAAAGCACAAAAGCATTATAATGGAGAATTATAGATAAGGGACAAAGAGGGAAGATGATAAACGTTAGTAATTTCCGATGTATGACGTCTTATTGTGTTAACTGCGTGTGAGTTTTTTTTACTTTTTCTTCCATATTGAAGAATGAAAGCATTTCTTAATCGAATGTATACAATTCTGGGTTAATTACTGGGATGACGGAAAGCACAGTATTACTACTGTAGAAACATTATTGAAAGTCCCTTAACAAATGGGTGGGATGATACCAATGAGGAGAGTTAATTGTCCTAAAAGTGATGAAAGTTATATAGTTTTCCTTCTATAAAAAGAAACACACAGGAGAAAGTTGGTGTATGTGTGGATATGTTTAAAATAAAAACCTTCCAAACATTAATAATTCAGTACTTGCTTTTCTTGCAAAATGACTTGAAAAAAAGAAAGAAAATATATGAACTCCTTTTCATAGTTTTGAACAAATGTTTATTTATGTTAATTTCTTGTTTCAAAACAAGATATCTACAAAATGACTTCACTGAAAATATTGCAAAAGTGAACAGAAAACATCAATGCCATGGTTACCATCATTTTCTAGTGGGTTAACTTGTATATTGTTCATGATTGTCTCATTTAAGGTAACATCGATGTCTGGAATTATTACGTTGTTATTTGTTTGCAGTTCAGGTAATGGCCCCTCTTCATCAGTACCGTAAAAGTTGTCGACATCAAAAATGTCATTTATAACTGGATGAATTCCTACATTGTGTATGACACCTGAATGCCACAACTGAAGAGGTGTCTGCCCCCCTTGTGTGGAAAGGCCATGGTTGTTCCACTGGTTGACAAATTCTGTTACTGCCCTTTCGAGTCTTGGTAAATAGACGTAATGTAGACAAAAAAGATGAAGTTCATTTAATGAATCCAGTATACCTTGTTCCTCCATGAAGGTAAAAATGTTTGCATAGTGTCTTGATACAACTCTATTTAGTTCTGCCCATAGTCTCTCAATCCTTTGGTTGTGTACTGAAACACCTGTAATAACACTACGACTGTTTAATCCTCTTCTTTCCAACATAAAACGGGCAACACGTATATTTTCCATACCATGATCACATCTGACCCTTAAAGGCATACCAAAGTTCTCTACTGCTTCTAAAAATAATGACAAGACACTTGAAGCCATGTTGTTAGACAAGCACCGTAAGTACACAATAGTCCTGCTAAAGCCATCAACACAGCCATGAAAGACCATCCGCCACCTAACCAGCTTGTGGTTGCCGTCAAAATGCCTGTTGGGAGAAAAATACAATACATTAAAGTAAGCATGTACTTAAAACCTGCACATTTGAGCAGTTTACAACTGTCAACTTACCACAATTGATTGGGGACCTGAACACTGTAGACCCTTCGTCTTATAGCATGTCGACGTCTAAAAGACCGCCCAATGGGATCTACTTGATGCAGGCTTTGTCTGACCCGCCAGCGCTGAACTCTTAGGCCACGTGATCTCAGGCTTCCAAGTACATATGCTTCCCCTGCATTTGGAGTGTTCTGTAGTATGTTTGTCACAATGCTGTCCAGGTCTTGATTTGACAATACTGCATAGCTTAATGGCTCAACTCCCAGAGTTTGCCTGTGTCTGTATAGGGTTCTCCGACTAATTCCAAAGCATGATGCAATTCTTGACCATGTCATACCAATTGAAACACAGTGGGAAATTTGTTCAGCGGTTATCCTGTATTGGGGTCGACCTGCATGGCCTCGCAATGTCGTTGGGGGTATTAGATTGATTGTCACATCAGTGGTTCTCCGTCTGGTCTCATGTGCATGCAGCAAGTTGCGAAAACATCTATACAATGATCCTAGAAGGTTACTGACATCCGTATTATCCTCACCATACCTCGAAACAGTAAGATATGCAGATAGAGTCCTTGTGTGGTCATCAAGCATTCTATACAGCCTCTCCTGATCAAAGTTGTTGGATTCTTCTATTTGCAGTGACTCAATGCATTGCAAAGCACTAGTAAAAAAACGTAAAACATCCTCTTCATTTCCTTCCACCGCAAAAAATAAAGTTTGTACTTGAAACACAACGAGGAACAGATGAAAATTCATTTTGGTTTAAGAAGGGCTCTTTGAAATGTTAGCAATATCATGCTATTCATAGAGTGAAGTCTTCCTGTTTCCTTCATGTGACAGGAAGGCCTTCCTTTTTTAACTGAAAAGCAAATTAATTCAATACTGAACTCAGCGTTTCACATGTGTATATGAGAGCGTTTCACATGTGTATATGAGAGCGTTTCACATGTGTATATGAGAGCGTTCACATGTGTATATGAGAGCGTTCACATGTGTATATGAGAGCGTTTCACATGTGTATATTGAGAGCGTCTCACATGTGTATATGAGAGCGTCTCACATGTGTATATGAGAGCGTTCACGTGTATATGTATATGAGAGCGTTTCACATGTGTATATGAGAGCGTTTCACATGTGTATATGAGAGCGTTCACATGTGTATATGAGAGCGCTCACATGTGTATATGAGAGCGTTTCACATGTGTATATGAGAGCGTCTCACATGTGTATATGAGAGCGTCTCACGTGTATATGAGAGCGTTTCACGTGTATATGAGAGCGTTCACATGTGTATATGAGAGCGTCTCACATGTGTATATGAGAGCGTTTCACATGTGTATATGAGAGCGTCTCACATGTGTATATGAGAGCGTCGCACGTGTGTATATGAGAGCGTTTCACATGTGTATATGAGAGCGTCACATGTGTATATGGAGCGTTTCACATGTGTATGTATGAGAGCGTTTCACATGTGTATGTGAGAGCGTTTCACATGTGTATATGAGAGCGTTTCACATGTGTATGTGAGAGCGTTTCACATGTGTGTGTGAGAGCGTTTCATGTGTGTGAGAGAGCTTTTCACGTGTGTGTGTGTGTGTGTGTGTGTGTGTGTGTGTGTGTGAGAGCATTTCACATGTGTGTGAGAGTGTTTCACATGTGTGTGTGAGAGCGTTTCATGTGTGTGTGTGAGCGTTTCACGTGTGTATGTGAACGGTATTTCGGAATAATGGCCCTAATGGCCCCTCATACTCACACGCTCACTCACACATGCTCACTCACACACACACACTAACACACGCTCACTCACACATACACACACGCTCACTCACACACACACACTCACACACGCTCACTCGCACGCTCACACACTCACACACGCTCACTCACACATACACACACGCTCACTCACACACACACACACACACACACTCACACACGCTCACTCGCACGCTCACTCACACACGCTCACTCACACACGCTCCACGGCAGCAGGGGGCGCTACTGAGTCCATTATATTTTTTAGAATTGATGTTGTTTTGAGTTTTCTCTTTTGAATTATGCTGACAGCATCTGTATATTTTTGTATTTTATTTATTTAAGTATTACTTTTTTTCTTGTTTATTTTGTTGTATTTATGTTTCTTTCTTCTCTTGGGGTTATGTGTTTGTGTCTTTCGCTGAAAGAAACAATTCCAACAGAAGAGTTTGTTGTTGTTTCTGGTGAAAAACGTTAACCTCCACAAGTTACTGTTTTATGAGTAGGCTGATATCAAGCAGACTGCAGGAGCTAGCTTACACCAATTATATATTTATATTTATATATAAAAATGTGGCTTTTGCCCACCAGTGATCAGTGGAGGAATGAGTGTATACACTGAGTTCTCCTTCTGAACCAACATGACATGTCTCTAGCTTGGTGTAAAGTAGCTCCTGCAGTCTGCTCATACTCATGAGACAGTAACTTAGTTGAGTTAACATTCGCTTTTCCACCAGAAACAACAACAAACTCACCTGTTGGCCGCTCATTGTGAAATGAGGTCGGGTATCAGATCGCTGGATCGCTAGAAACACCTGTCATCAGACTGGCTGTTCCATGCCCTGCTCAACCTCCCGCCGTCCAAATGGACTCAGTAGCGCCCCCTGCTGCCGTGGAGCATGTGTGAGTGAGCATGTGTTAGTGTGTGTGTGTACATTTGTGAGAAAATCCTGAGCACAACCTCGAGGGAATATTACTGCCAAAAGTCACGTGAGTCACGTGACTTTCGGCAGTAATATTCCGTGACGTGAGAAGAAAAAGTGTACTTCTTAAACCTATGCTGAATTTGCCTCTGAAACATGATTTATTAGAAAAATGTTATGTGTTTGTTTCATAGATACGTTTTTAATTTGCAAAACTAAATGCATTAGTTTGTAGATGGAGTTTAGTATTTGCTAACCACACTGTGTTTGTTAGTGAATCATGAGGCATTTGTAAAACCTGTTTAGTTTGTTTGTGGAGTTATAGCAGGAAATTAGCTCCATATGATCCTCTTCCTGTGGACACTGAGCTCACCTGAGACAGAGACAGACAGACAGGTGAGAGACAGACAGGTGAGAGACAGACAGCTGGACACTGAGCTCACCTGAGACAGTGACAGACAGACAGGTGAGAGACAGACAGGTGAGAGACAGACAGCTGGACACTGAGCTCACCTGAGACAGTGACAGACAGACAGGTGAGAGACAGACAGCTGGACACTGAGCTCACCTGAGACAGTGACAGACAGACAGGTGAGAGACAGACAGCTGGACACTGAGCTCACCTGAGACAGTGACAGACAGACAGGTGAGAGACAGACAGCTGGACACTGAGCTCACCTGAGACAGTGACAGACAGACAGGTGAGAGACAGACAGCTGGACACTGAGCTCACCTGAGACAGTGACAGACAGACAGGTGAGAGACAGACAGGTGAGAGACAGACAGGTGAGAGACAGACAGGTGAGACAGACAGCTGGACACTGAGCTCACCTGAGACAGTGACAGACAGACAGGTGAGAGACAGACAGCTGGACACTGAGCTCACCTGAGACAGTGACAGACAGACAGGTGAGAGACAGACAGGTGACACTGAGCTCACCTGAGACAGTGACAGACAGACAGGTGAGAGACAGACAGCTGGACACTGAGCTCACCTGAGACAGTGACAGACAGACAGGTGAGAGACAGACAGGTGAGAGACAGACAGGTGAGAGACAGACAGGTGAGAGACAGACAGCTGGACACTGAGCTCACCTGAGACAGTGACAGACAGACAGGTGAGAGACAGACAGCTGGACACTGAGCTCACCTGAGACAGTGACAGACAGACAGGTGAGAGACAGACAGGTGGACACTGAGCTCACCTGAGACAGTGACAGACAGACAGGTGAGAGACAGACAGCTGGACACTGAGCTCACCTGAGACAGTGACAGACAGACAGGTGAGAGACAGACAGGTGAGAGACAGACAGGTGAGAGACAGACAGGTGAGAGACAGACAGGTGAGAGACAGACAGCTGGACACTGAGCTCACCTGAGACAGACAGGTGAGAGACAGACAGGTGGACACTGAGCTCACCTGAGACAGTGACAGACAGACAGGTGAGAGACAGACAGGTGAGAGACAGACAGCTGGACACTGAGCTCACCTGAGACAGTGACAGACAGACAGGTGAGAGACAGACAGGTGAGAGACAGACAGCTGGACACTGAGCTCACCTGAGACAGTGACAGACAGACAGGTGAGAGACAGACAGGTGAGAGACAGACAGGTGAACACTGAGCTCACCTGAGACAGTGACAGACAGACAGGTGAGAGACAGACAGGTGAGAGACAGACAGCTGGACACTGAGCTCACCTGAGACAGTGACAGACAGACAGGTGAGAGACAGACAGGTGAACACTGAGCTCACCTGAGACAGTGACAGACAGACAGGTGAGAGACAGACAGGTGAACACTGAGCTCACCTGAGACAGTGACAGACAGACAGGTGAGAGACATACAGGTGAACACTGAGCTCACCTGAGACAGTGACAGACAGACAGGTGAGAGACAGACAGGTGAGAGACAGACAGCTGGACACTGTGCTCACCTGAGACAGTGACAGACAGACAGGTGAGAGACAGACAGGTGAGAGACAGACAGGTGGACACTGAGCTCACCTGAGACAGACAGACAGGTGAGAGACAGACAGGTGAGAGACAGACAGGTGAACACTGAGCTCACCTGAGACAGTGACAGACAGACAGGTGAGAGACAGACAGGTGAACACTGAGATCACCTGAGACAGAAAAACAGGTGAGAGACAGACAGGTGAACACTGAGCTCACCTGAGACAGTGACAGACAGACAGGTGAGAGACAGACAGGTGAGAGACAGACAGCTGGACACTGAGCTCACCTGAGACAGTGACAGACAGACAGACAGGTGAGAGACAGGACAGGTGAACACTGAGCTCACCTGAGACAGTGACAGACAGACAGGTGAGAGACATACAGTGAACACTGAGCTCACCTGAGACAGTGACAGACAGACAGGTGAGAGACAGACAGGTGAGACGACAGCTGGACACTGTGCTCACCTGAGACAGTGACAGACAGACAGGTGAGAGACAGACAGGTGAGAGACAGACAGGTGGACACTGAGCTCACCTGAGACAGACAGACAGGTGAGAGACAGACAGGTGAGAGACAGACAGGTGAACACTGAGCTCACCTGAGACAGTGACAGACAGACAGGTGAGAGACAGACAGGTGAACACTGAGCTCACCTGAGACAGAAAAACAGGTGAGAGACAGACAGGTGAACACTGAGCTCACCTGAGACAGTGACAGACAGACAGGTGAGAGACAGACAGGTGAGAGACAGACAGCTGGACACTGAGCTCACCTGAGACAGTGACAGACAGACAGGTGAGAGACAGACAGGTGAACACTGAGCTCACCTGAGACAGTGACAGACAGACAGGTGAGAGACATACAGGTGAACACTGAGCTCACCTGAGACAGTGACAGACAGACAGGTGAGAGACAGACAGGTGAGAGACAGACAGCTGGACACTGTGTTCACCTGAGACAGTGCAGACAGACAGGTGAGAGACAGACAGGTGAGAGACAGACAGGTGGACACTGAGCTCACCTGAGACAGACAGACCGTGAGAGACAGACAGTGAGAGACAGACAGGTGAACACTGAGCTCACCTGAGACAGTGACAGACAGACAGTGAGAGACAGACAGGTGAACACTGAGCTCACCTGAGACAGAAAAAACAGGTGAGAGACAGACAGGTGAACACTGAGCTCACCTGAGACAGTGACAGACAGACAGGTGAGAGACAGACAGGTGAGAGACAGACAGCTGGACACTGAGCTCACCTGAGACAGTGACAGACAGACAGACAGGTGAGAGACAGACAGGTGAACACTGAGCTCACCTGAGACAGTGACAGACAGACAGGTGAGAGACAGACAGGTGAACACTGAGCTCACCTGAGACAGTGACAGACAGACAGGTGAGAGACATACAGGTGAACACTGAGCTCACCTGAGACAGTGACAGACAGACAGGTGAGAGACAGACATGTGAACACTGAGCTCACCTGAGACAGTGACAGACAGACAGGTGAGAGACAGACAGCTGGACACTGAGCTCACCTGAGACAGTGACAGACAGACAGGTGAGAGACAGACAGGTGAGAGACAGACAGGTGAGAGACAGACAGGTGAGAGACAGACAGGTGAGAGACAGACAGCTGGACACTGAGCTCACCTGAGACAGTGACAGACAGACAGGTGAGACAGACAGCTGGACACTGAGCTCACCTGAGACAGTGACAGACAGACAGGTGAGAGACAGACAGGTGGACACTGAGCTCACCTGAGACAGTGACAGACAGACAGGTGAGAGACAGACAGCTGGACACTGAGCTCACCTGACAGTGACAGACAGACAGGTGAGAGACAGACAGGTGAGAGACAGACAGGTGAGAGACAGACAGTGAGAGACAGACAGCTGGACACTGAGCTCACCTGAGACAGTGACAGACAGACAGGTGAGAGACAACAGCTGGACACTGAGCTCACCTGAGACAGTTGACAGACAGACAGGTGAGAGACGACAGGTGACACTGAGCTCACCTGAGACAGTGACAGACAGACAGGTGAGAGACAGACAGCTGACACTGATCTCACCTGAGACAGTGACAGACAGACAGGTGAGAGACAGACAGGTGAGAGACAGACAGGTGAGAGACAAACAGGTGAGAGACAGACAGGTGAGAGACAGACAGCTGGACCACTGAGCTCACCTGAGACAGTGACAGACAGACAGGTGAGAGACAGACAGCTGACACTGAGCTCACCTGAGACAGTGACAGACAGACAGGTGAGAGACAGACAGGTGACACTGAGCTCACCTGAGACAGTGACAGACAGACAGGTGAGAGACAGACAGGTGAGAGACAGACCTGGACACTGAGTGAGCTCACCTGAGACAGTGACAGACATACAGGTGAGAGACAGACAGGTGAGAGACAGACAGCTGGACACTGAGCTCACCTGAGACAGTGACAGACAGACAGGTGAGAGACATACAGGTGAGAGACAGACAGGTGAACACTGAAGCTCACCTGAGACAGTGACAGACAGACAGGTGAGAGACAGACAGGTGAGAGACAGACAGCTGGACACTGAGCTCACCTGAGACAGTGACAGACAGACAGGTGAGAGACAGACAGGTGAACACTGAGCTCACCTGAGACAGTGACAGACAGACAGGTGAGAGACAGACAGGTGAACACTGAGCTCACCTGAGACAGTGACAGACAGACGGTGAGAGACATACAGGTGAACACTGAGCTCACCTGAACATGACAGACAGACAGTGAGAGACAGACAGGTGAGAGACAGACAGCTGGACACTGTGCTCACCTGAGACAGTGACAGACAGACAGGTGAGAGACAGACAGGTGAGAGACAGACAGGTGGACACTGAGCTCACCTGAGACAGACAGACAGTTGAAGACAGACAGGTGAGAGACAGACAGGTGAACACTGAGCTCACCTGAGACAGTGACAGACAGACAGGTGAGAGACAGACAGGTGAACACTGAGCTCACCTGAGACAGAAAAACAGGTGAGAGACAGACAGGTGAACACTGAGCTCACCTGAGACAGTGACAGACAGACAGGTGAGAGACAGACAGGTGAGAGACAGACAGCTGGACACTGAGCTCACCTGAGACAGTGACAGACAGACAGACAGGTGAGAGACAGACAGGTGAACACTGAGCTCACCTGAGACAGTGACAGACAGACAGGTGAGAGACAGACAGGTGAACACTGAGCTCACCTGAGACAGTGACAGACAGACAGGTGAGAGACATACAGGTGAACACTGAGCTCACCTGAGACAGTGACAGACAGACAGGTGAGAGGAAGACAGACATGTGAACACTGAGCTCACCTGAGACAGTGACAGACAGACAGGTGAGAGACAGACAGCTGGACACTGAGCTCACCTGAGACAGTGACAGACAGACAGGTGAGAGACAGACAGGTGAGAGACAGACAGGTGAGAGACAGACAGGTGAGAGACAGACAGGTGAGAGACAGACAGCTGGACACTGAGCTCACCTGAGACAGTGACAGACAGACAGTGAGAGACAGACAGCTGGACACTGAGCTCACCTGAGACAGTGACAGACAGACAGGTGAGAGACAGACAGGTGGACACTGAGCTCACCTGAGACAGTGACAGACAGACAGGTGAGAGACAGACAGCTGGACACTGAGCTCACCTGAGACAGTGACAGACAGACAGGTGAGAGACAGACAGCTGGACACTGAGCTCACCTGAGACAGTGACAGACAGACAGGTGAGAGACAGACAGGTGGACACTGAGCTCACCTGAGACAGTGACAGACAGACAGGTGAGAGACAGACAGGGTGAGAGACAGACAGCTGGACACTGAGCTCACCTGAGACAGTGACAGACAGACAGGTGAGAGACAGACAGGTGAGAGACAGACAGCTGGACACTGAGCTCACCTGAGACAGTGACAGACAGACAGGTGAGAGACAGACAGGTGAGAGACAGACAGGTGAACACTGAGCTCACCTGAGACAGTGACAGACAGACAGGTGAGAGACGACAGGTGAGAGACAGACAGCTGGACACTGAGCTCACCTGAGACAGTGACAGACAGACAGGTGAGAGACAGACAGGTGAACACTGAGCTCACCTGAGACAGACAGACAGGTGAGAGACAGACAGGTGAACACTGAGCTCACCTGAGACAGTGACAGACAGACAGGTGAGAGACAGACAGGTGAGAGACAGACAGGTGAACACTGAGCTCACCTGAGACAGTGACAGACAGACAGACAGTGAGAGACAGACAGGTGAGAGAAAGACAGGTGAGAGACAGACAGGTGAGAGACAGACAGTTGAGAGACAGACAGGTGAACACTGAGCTTACCTGAGACAGTGACAGACAGACAAGTGAGAGACAGGTGACAGACAGACAGGTGAGAGACAGACAGGTGAGACAAAGACATGATCCTCTTCCTGTGAACACTGAGCTTACCTGAGACATTGACAGACAGACAGACAGGTGAGAGACAGAGTGAGAGACAGACAGTTGAGAGACAGACAGGTGAACACTGAGCTTACCTGAGACAGTGACGACAGACAGTGAGAGACAGGTGACAGACAGACAGACAGGTGAGAGACAGACAGTGAGACAAGACATGATCCTCTTCCTGTGAACACTGAGCTTACCTGAGACATTGACAGACAGTCAGATGAGAGACAGACAGGTGAGAGACAGACAGGTGAGAGACAGACAGGTGAACACTGAGCTTACTGAGACAGTGACAGACAGACAGGTGGACACTGAGCTTACCTGAGACAGTGACAGACAGACAGGTGAGAGACAGACAGGTGAACACTGAGCTTACCTGAGAAAGTGACAGACAGGTGACAGACAGACAGATGGACACTGAGCTTACCTGAGACAGTGAGAGACAGACAGTTGAGAGACAGACAGGTGGACACTGAGCTTACCTGAGACAGTGACAGACAGACAGGTGAGAGACAGACAGGTGAGAGACAGACAGGTGGACACTGAGCTTACCTGAGACAGTGACAGACAGACAGTGACAGACAGCAGACGGCTCTCAGAGGAGAAGCTATGAGAGCGAACCAACAGGTGATAAACACAGCTGTAGTTTCCCTGGTGGCGGGCTCTGCAGCCGGAACAGGAAGTGGGCGCTGTGATTGACAGCTGGCTGGGTGTAGTTGTGAGTGGAGGAGCTGAGCAGGAAGGAGCCTCCTGGGTATGAGGCTGAATGAGCAGCTGATGCTGGAGGTGGAGCCTCTGAACACCTGGAACCCCTGCTGTTGGGCCCCGGAGACCCCGTACATGGAAGAGGACACAGAGATGTTGGGCTGAAGCAGGTCTGTAGACAGGTGAGAGACAGACAGGTGAGAGAGAGACAGGTGAGATAGAGACAGGTGAGAGAGAGACAGGTGAGAGAGAGACAGGTAAGAGACAGACATGTGAGAGACAGACAGGTGAGAGAGAGACAGGTGAGAGACAGACAGGTGAGAGATAGACAGGTGAGAGACAGACAGGTGAGAGGCAGGTGAGAGACAGACAGGTGAGAGAGAGAGACAGGTGAGAGACAGACATGTGAGAGACAGACATGTGAGAGAGAGACAGGTAAGAGACAGGTGAGAAACAGACAGGTGAGAGACAGACAGGTGAGAGAGAGACAGGTGAGAGACAGACATGTGAGAGACAGACAGAAAGGTGAGAGAGAGACAGGTGTGATGATGATAGGACTGATGGGCTTACCTGAGCAGGTGAGATTCAGGGAGTAACGAACGGAACACAGCGAGGATAGATCCCCCACACAGATCTCTTTAGGACTCCTCTCTCTGTCCCACAGAAACAGCAGAGCCACAGTCGAGATCTCTGCAGGCGACTGCTGCTTCCTTCAGGGTCCAGAGCTCATGAATAACAGCCACTGGTCTCCATTCTCCCTCATGTCTCACCTCCAGGTCTCCTTCACAGCGACTCTCTCCTCCCACCAGCCTGACAGGCTCTGAACAGAAACAAGAGAGTCATCAGTAAAGAAGAGAGTTCACAGAGAGGGGAAGCCCCGCCCCTTCCTGTGGACCAACATGAGACCTGATTACAGAAACATATTGATGGTCAGCGGAGAGAGAGCAATCCTTTCTCGTCCTGTTTGAAGGGTATGGAATGCCTTTTAAGCCAAAATGTAATAAATACATAAATACATTAATAATTAAATAAATACATATATAATAAATATGACTATGGAATAAATTCTGAAACAAATTAATGAGGCAATACATATATATGAATGTACATTTAAATACACATTTATTTATTTCAGGGAACTTTTATTTCATAATGCCATATTTATTTATTCATTTATTTATTTATTTCAAGATACTTTTTCAGATCAGCCAATCCCAGCTCCTCTCTACCTGAGCAGGTGAGGCTAACAGCTCTGCCAGGTGAGCAGGTGTTTCTCTCTGAGGCTGAGCTACAGTCCAGGAGAGCAGACTCATGGCCTCCACACTGGAACTCTTTGGTCCACATTGGAGCCTCCCCTTCTCCATAGAGCGCCCCTGGAGGACTGAAGGAGCCCCACAGCCAAGCTGCTTGCAGACCACCTGAGCATCCTGCTGGTCAAAGTCAGCCCCACACACTGAGGACCAGGACGGGTCAGACGGGTCAGACTGGTCAGAGTTCACCTCCAGTCTGCCTGAGCACAGACCAGTCCCCCCAGTGACACTGTGTTACTAAATACAGTGTTTCCTACAGCCTTTTCAGTTATTAATACCACGTTAAAAGTGGGGTATTTGTTTCCCTTTTTGTGTACTATTCAATACTTTGTATAATCTTTAGACTCTCTTTTGGAGTTCTCTTTCTGTAGGTTGTTGTCAACCGGTATTTTGGTCCTTTGTTTGTGCCAGGTTGCATGCCTTTATTATTTTGTTACCATTATTATATATAAATGAATACTTATAATTATACCAATTCCATACTGGTGTATGTTGTTTTCCTCTACCCCTAGAGGGGGACGTAACATATATGGGGGCTCGTCCGGGATAATTACTTAATTCCTGGGGTTATATGTAGATTTAAATAGCGTAAACATTTTGGTAGAAATTGTGTGCAGTTCTGCTGAATATGGCACATTTTGACTTGGAGTCCTTTTTAGTCTGTCCGCCCTATGAGCAGCTAGACCGGTGTCATAAGGACGATTTATATGAGATAGCGCAACAACTTCAGTCTCGCAGTGAATAAACAATTGTTAAAAAAGAGTTGAAGGCCTTGGTAGTGGATGAGTTGGTGAAAAGGGGGTTACTTGTACTGGCTGCACCAGCTGAGCTCACTGTGTCCAATGTCCTAGCTAAAGCTCTGTTAAGTCAGAAGCATGAGGCGGAGCCTTCAGTTGCTAAAGAAGAAGGTGGTGATGGTGAGAGTGGCGGGCAGTTTGAAGCCCTGTCCACGTTGCCTCCCACCCACCGTCTCCTGGCAGCTCAGACTCCCAGGAAGGGAGTAAACTCAAGGTCCGTCTCGCATGTCTCCAGTTGGAGGCGACGGACAAGGAGCAGAGCAGGCAGACACAGTTTCAGCTAGAAGTACGAAAGCTAGAAATCGAGGCAGACAAGGAAGACAGGATGCGTCAGCTGGAGCTAGACTCCCAACTGCGCGCACCCGGTGCTTTTGATCAGGCCGGAAGAAGTTTGCCACCTCCTTCTCATCCACATGCCTTCGACATAAGTAAACATATTTCGTTAGTGCCACTTTTTTTTTCTCTTCAAATGAGAAGAGCTGCAGCGAGAGCAAGTCTGATCATTGAGAAAGAAGAAACAAGAACTGCAAACAAAAACCTATGTTAAAACAAAGAAAAAAGACTTATAGTTTACATGATTACACAAATGTTTTGTTTGCAACTTTTTCAGTTTTTTTTTCTTTTAAACTCATAGTTTTGCTTTATTCTGAGAAAGTGTTGCTTTATCTTTATGATACAAAACTATTGCCATACCAGGTCCGTTACTCCACCATTGAAAAAGAGACCCTTGCTTTGTTGTTAGCTCTCCAGCACTTTGAAGTTTATGTCGGATCCAGCTCTTTGCCAGTTGCAGTGTTCACCGATCACAACCCCATCGTTTTTCTGTCACGCATGTACAATCACAACCAGCGTCTCATGCGGTGGGCTCTGATCGTCCAAGACTACAACTTGCAAATCTGTTATAAAAAGGGTTCAGAGAATGTGTTTGCAGATGCCTTGTCCAGGCTGTAGTGATGTGTTCTGTATTTTTCATGTTACATATTTGTTGTTGTGTTGCATATGCGTACTGTAAAGTGCATGGCTTCACAAAACCTGTGGGTTTCTGTCTTAAGGGAGGGAGTGTTACAGCCGCCGCCTCCCCGGTCCTATTAACTCTGTCTGTGTTTATGCAAATGAGCTGTGCGGTTCCATTGATGTCATTGGCTGTCCCGCCCCTGCCTCCAAAGAGGTGATTGGATCAACGTTCTCCAATCCCAGCACACATGCGGCGCACACCTTCCGGGGGAGGATTACAAAGGCCGTGGACTGTGATCATTCGGGAGGCTCTGTGATGTGGAACAGACACCTCTAGCCTCTTGTTGTGTTTACTCGATTGCTTGACGAATTAGTGCCTTCTGTGTTAGAGCTACACTGTTTAACAGCGTGTTAAGGCCCCGACACACCAAGCAGTCACCAGAGAACTCGCCGACTGTTGCGTCGTCGTGTTCTCCTGCGTCTTGGCCATGTGTCGCACTGGAACACACCGCAAAGACTTCAGCCGAGCACGTACGAACTGCGCATGCGTGAGTGGCAATAACTCTCCTTACCAGCAGGCGGCGGTAGTGTGTATTCATCATTCAAAAGAGGCAACAACTGGAAGACAGAGAAGAAGAACAGACTGCGTGATATAAACAAACAACAAATAGCGTGTGCGTTCCATTTTCACTCTCGTCCATCGAAAACATGTTTCGTGCGGTCCTGGAGCTATCAGCCATTGGACCGATGAGATGAAAAGGATATTCCGTTGGTGTGTGCCTTCTTAAATCGTTTGTTTACGTCCCTCACTTCCGTCTCGCTTCTCATGCACTGATTCGCTAGCTGAACAGCCAATCAGAGTGATTTCTTTGACCGACTGCCTGTGGCTGACGCATGACAGATTCATCATGTTGAATCGGCCATGCGTCGGCCATGAAAGGCCAAATAAGGCGTGTCACGGCCGACGGTGCGGGACACACCAAATTGAGTTTGGGCGACAGGGCACGCTTTGTCGTCCGACTAACGAAAACGGCTGATTTCGGCCTGGCGTGTCAGGGCCTTTAAACTAGTGCTTCCGTGTTTAGAGAGATATTGTAGTGTAATTGTGTAAGTAGTATCCAGGGTAGCTTAGCTGTTAGCGCCTGTCGATTGGTAGCAGCTGTGTTTCCTACAGCCTTTTCAGTTATTAATACCACGTTAAAAGTGAGGTTTTTGTTTCCCTTTTTGTGTACTATTCAATACTTTGTATAATCTTTAGATTCTCTTTTTGTTACGATTCCCCCCGGCAGAAGAGTAGTCGGCGGGACCCCCAACGGAACCTCCAACGGGACAGGACATGGAGTTGGCAGGACCCCCAGCGGAACCTCCAACGGACCAGGACATTGGGTAGGGACTTGAGAGGGGACTCGAGAGGTGACTTGAAAGGGGACTTGAGACGGAACTCGAGAGGAAACTCGAGAGGGAACTCGAGAGGAGACTTGAGAGGTGACTTGAGAGGGAACTCGAGAGGTGACTCGAGAGGGGACTTGAGAGGGGACTTGGAAAGGGGCTTGAGAGGGGACTCGAGAGGGGACTTGAGGGGGAACTTGAAAGGGGACTCGAGAGGGAACTTGAGAGGTGACTTGAGAGGGGACTCGAGAGGGAACTTGAGAGGGAACTCAAGAAGGGACTTGAGAAGGGACTTGGAAAGGGACTCGAGAGGGAACTTGAGAGGAGACTCGAGAGGGGACTCGAGAGGGAACTTGAGAGGGAACTCGAGAGGGGACTCGAGAAGGGACTTGAGAGAGGACTTGAGAGGGGACTTGAGAAGAGACTCGAGAGGGGACTTGAGAGAGGGCTTGAGAGGTGACTCGAGAAGGGACTTGAGAGGTGACTCGAGAGGGAACTTGAGGGGGAACTTGAAAGGGGACTCGAGAGGGAACTTGAGAGGTGACTTGAGAGGGGACTCGAGAGGGAACTTGAGAGGGAACTCAAGAAGGGACTTGAGAAGGGACTTGGAAAGGGACTCGAGAGGGACTTGAGAGGAGACTCGAGAGGGACTTGAGAGGGACTTGAGAGGGCTTGAGAGGGACTCGAGAGGGGACTTGAGGGGAACTTGAGAGGGACTCGAGAGGGAACTTGAGAGGTGACTTGAGAGGGGACTCGAGAGGGAACTTGAGAGGGAACTCGAGAGGGACTTGAGAGGGACTTGGAAAGGGACTCGAGAGGGAACTGAGAGGGACTCGAGAGGACTCGAGAGGGAACTTGAGAGGGACTCGAGAGGGACTCGAGAAGGGACTGAGAGAGGACTGAGAGGGACTTGAGAAGAGACTCGAGAGGGGACTTGAGAGGGACTTGAGAGGGACTCGAGAGGGGACTTGAGAGGGACTCGAGAGGGAACTCGAGAGGGAACTCGAGAGGGACTGAGAAGGGACTTGGAAAGGGCTCGAGAGGGGACTTGAGAGGAGACTTGAGAAGGGACTTGAGAAGGGACTTGAGAGGGACTTGAGAGGGACTTGAGAGGGACTTGAGAGGAGACTTGAGTCGAGTCCGGCCGGTATGCCGACAGGACACGAGGGGTTGGCGTCGGCCGGAGAGCCAACAGGAGACGAGGAGCTGAGTCGGCCGGTACGCCGAGGAGACGAGGTGCTGGAGTCGGCCGGTACGCCAGGACACGGGGAGCTGGCGTCGGCCGGAGAGCCAACAGGTGACGAGGAGCCGGAGTCGGGACCATGGCTGCTGGGTCCGGTACTTGAGCCGGATCCATGGCTGGTGGGGGAACTGGGGCCGGAACCATGGCTGCTGGGGCCAGGACTGAGGCTGGAACCATGGCTGGGTGGGCCGGTTCTGGAGCCGGAACCATGGCCGCTGGGGCCGAAACTGGGGCCTGAACCATGGCTGCTGGGGCCGGAACTGGGGCCGGAACCATGGCTGCTGGGGCCGGAACTGGGCCGGAACCATGGCTGTGGGCTGCTGGGCCGGAACTGGGCCGGAACCATGGCTGCTGGGGCCGAACTGGGGCCGGAACCATGGCTGCTGGGGCCGGCTGAGGGAACCATGGCTGCTGGGGCCGAACTGGGGCCGGAACCATGGCTGCTGGGGCCGGAACTGGGGCCGGAACCATGGCTGCTGGGGCCGGAACTGGGGCCGGAACCATGGCCGCTGGGGCTGGTACTGGAATCCTGGCCTTGCATCTTCCAATAAACTTCTGGAGGATCCGCGGACCTCCCAAGGCCAGGCCAGACCCCATGAAAGGGTTAGAGGCTTGAAACAAGCTTTCAGGGCTGCTTGTAAACGTCTGTAGCCACTCAGGCAGCAAGCTCCTGAGCCAGGGCTTGCGAGCAACCTCCTGGCGTGCCTCCTTCAATGCAGCCTCCTTACCCCGTCTAGATGAGGCTTCCAACCAGGTATAAAAAATGTACTCTAGAGAGTACCCGAGACGTTCCGCCTGGAGAGCCAACGAAAAAGAAACTGCTGAGTCCATTACTGGTCGGTTCATTCTGTTACGATTCGGGAAAAGGTAGGAACCAAATGCAGTTTAAAAAACGGAAGTAGGTTTCAAAATGTAACAAAAAGCGAGCTTTATTTACAAAAAAACAAGCTGTTGACAATGAAAAATACTTAACAAAACCATGAATCCAAAGAGTAGGCAACACGAGGGAGCATCCAGACAAAAGCTGACCGTGATAACATGAAGGGTGACAGGAAAGACTAACAATGAACGGACAAGGCACACAGGGGAAGACAAGACTAAATACAAAGAGGGGTAATCACA
The DNA here is from genome assembly GCA_031216635.1 of Dissostichus eleginoides. Classification (NCBI taxonomy): domain Eukaryota; kingdom Metazoa; phylum Chordata; class Actinopteri; order Perciformes; family Nototheniidae; genus Dissostichus; species Dissostichus eleginoides. The sequence goes on along the minus strand of CM062265.1, from coordinate 571,373 downwards.
GGACAAGACACAGCTGGGTAAGGGAGGCAGAAACACAAGGGCAACAGGTGAACACAACCAGCCAATCAGACACAGGAGGGAAAACACAGGAAGGAAGACAAGACACAGGGAGAACAGAACAACAAAAATAAAACTTAACACACAAAACTTAACACACAAAACTCAAATCATGACACTTTTGGAGTTCTCTTTCTGTTGGTTGTTGTCAACCGGTATTTTGGCCCTTTGTTTGTGCCGGGCTGCATGCCTTTATTATTTTGTTACCACTATTATATATAAATGAATACTTATAATTATACCATTTCCATACTGGTGTATGTTGTTTTCCTCTACCCCTAGAGGGGGACGTAACAGTGACACTGTATTTAGTGACACTGTAGTTAGTGACACTGTAGTTAGTGACACTGTAGTTAGTTACACTGTATTTAGTGACACTGTAGTTAGTGACACTGTAGTTAGTTACACTGTATTTAGTGACACTGTACTTAGTGACACTGTAGTTAGTAACACTGTATTTAGTGACACTGTAGTTAGTGACACTGTAGTTAGTGACACTGTACTTAGTGACACTGTATTTAGTGACACTGTAGTTAGTGACACTGTATTAAGTGACACTGTAGTTAGTAACACTGTAGTTAGTGACACTGTATTTAGTTACACTGTAGTTAGTAACACTGTAGTTAGTGACACTGTAGTTAGTGACACTGTAGTCAGTGACACTGTAGTTAGTGACACTGTAGTTAGTGACACTGTAGTCAGTGACACTGTAGTTAGTTACACTGTAGTTAGTGACACTGTAGTTAGTGACACTGTAGTCAGTGACACTGTAGTTAGTGACACTGTGGTTAGTGACACTGTACTTAGTTACACTGTAGTTAGTAACACTGTAGTTAGTGACACTGTATTTAGTTACACTGTAGTTAGTAACACTGTAGTTAGTGACACTGTAGTTAGTGACACTGTAGTTAGTGACACTGTAGTCAGTGACACTGTAGTTAGTTACACTGTAGTTAGTAACACTGTAGTTAGTGACACTGTAGTTAGTGACACTGTAGTCAGTGACACTGTAGTTAGTGACACTGTACTTAGTTACACTGTATTTAGTGACACTGTACTTAGTGACACTGTATTTAGTGACACTGTAGTTAGTGACACTGTAGTTAGTGACACTGTACTTAGTTACACTGTATTTAGTTACACTGTACTTAGTGACACTGTAGTTAGTAACACTGTATTTAGTGACACTGTACTTAGTGACACTGTAGTTAGTAACACTGTATTTAGTGACACTCTAGTTAGTTACACTGTAGTTAGTAACACTGTAGTTAATGACATTGTAGTTAGTGACACTGTAGTTAGTAACACTGTATTTAGTGACACTGTAGTTAGTTACACTGTAGTTAGTGACATTGTAGCTAGTGACACTGTAGTTAGTAACACTGTAGTTAGTAACACTGTAGTTAGTAACACTGTATTTAGTGACACTGTAGTCAGTGACACTGTAGTTAGTAACACTGTATTTAGTGACACTGTAGTTAGTAACACTGTAGTTAGTGGCATTGTAGTTAGTGACACTGTAGTTAGTAACACTGTAGTTAGTGACACTGTAGTTAGTAACACTGTAGTTAGTGACATTGTAGTTAGTGACACTGTAGTTAGTGACACTGTAGTTAGTGACACTGTAGTTAGTAACACTGTAGTTAGTGACACTGTAGTTAGTTACACTGTAGTTAGTGACATTGTAGTTAGTGACACTGTAGTTAGTAACACTGTAGTTAGTGACACTGTAGTTAGTAACACTGTATTTAGTGACATTGTAGTTAGTGACACTGTAGTTAGTAACACTGTAGTTAGTGACACTGTAGTTAGTGACACTGTACTTAGTAACACTGTATTTAGTGACACTGTAGTTAGTGACACTGTAGTTAGTGACACTGTAGTTAGTAACACTGTATTTAGTGACATTGTAGTTAGTGACACTGTAGTTAGTAACACTGTAGTTAGTGACACTGTATTTAGTGACACTGTACTTAGTGACACTGTAGTTAGTGACACTGTAGTTAGTGACACTGTACTTAGTAACACTGTACTTAGTGACACTGTAGTTAGTGACACTGTAGTTAGTGACACTGTACTTAGTTACACTGTATTTAGTGACACTGTACTTAGTGACACTGTATTTAGTGACACTGTAGTTAGTGACACTGTATTTAGTGACACTGTAGTTAGTAACACTGTAGTTAGTGACACTGTATTTAGTTACACTGTAGTTAGTAACACTGTAGTTAGTGACACTGTAGTTAGTGACACTGTAGTCAGTGACACTGTAGTTAGTGACACTGTAGTTAGTGACACTGTAGTCAGTGACACTGTAGTTAGTTACACTGTAGTTAGTAACACTGTAGTTAGTGACACTGTAGTCAGTGACACTGTAGTTAGTGACACTGTAGTTAGTGACACTGTACTTAGTTACACTGTAGTTAGTAACACTGTAGTTAGTGACACTGTAGTTAGTGACACTGTATTTGTAGCACTGTAGTTAGTAACACTGTAGTTAGTGACACTGTATTTAGTTACACTGTAGTTAGTAACACTGTAGTTAGTGACACTGTAGTTAGTAACACTGTAGTTAGTGACACTGTAGTCAGTGACACTGTAGTTAGTGACACTGTAGTTAGTGACACTGTAGTCAGTGACACTGTAGTTAGTGACACTGTACTTAGTTACACTGTATTTAGTGACACTGTACTTAGTGACACTGTATTTAGTGACACTGTAGTTAGTGACACTGTAGTTAGTGACACTGTACTTAGTTACACTGTATTTAGTTACACTGTACTTAGTGACACTGTAGTTAGTAACACTGTATTTAGTGACACTGTACTTAGTGACACTGTAGTTAGTAACACTGTATTTAGTGACACTGTAGTTAGTTACACTGTAGTTAGTAACACTGTAGTTAATGACATTGTAGTTAGTGACACTGTAGTTAGTAACACTGTATTTAGTGACACTGTAGTTAGTTACACTGTAGTTAGTGACATTGTAGTTAGTGACACTGTAGTTAGTAATACTGTAGTTAGTAACACTGTAGTTAGTAACACTGTATTTAGTGACACTGTAGTCAGTGACACTGTAGTTAGTAACACTGTATTTAGTGACACTGTAGTTAGTAACACTGTAGTTAGTGACATTGTAGTTAGTGACACTGTAGTTAGTAACACTGTAGTTAGTGACACTGTAGTTAGTAACACTGTAGTTAGTGACATTGTAGTTAGTGACACTGTAGTTAGTGACACTGTAGTTAGTTACACTGTAGTTAGTGACATTGTAGTTAGTGACACTGTAGTTAGTAACACTGTAGTTAGTGACACTGTAGTTAGTAACACTGTATTTAGTGACATTGTAGTTAGTGACACTGTAGTTAGTAACACTGTAGTTAGTGACACTGTATTTAGTGACACTGTAGTTAGTAACACTGTAGTTAGTGACACTGTAGTTAGTGACATTGTAGTTAGTGACACTGTAGTTAGTAACATTGTAGTTAGTAACACTGTAGTTAGTGACACTGTATTTAGTGACACTGTAGTTAGTAACACTGTAGTTAGTTACACTGTAGTTAGTGACACTGTAGTTAGTAACACTGTAGTTAGTAACACTGTATTTAGTGACACTGTATTTAGTGACATTGTAGTTAGTGACACTGTAGTTAGTAACACTGTAGTTAGTAACACTGTATTTAGTGACACTGTATTTAGTGACATTGTAGTTAGTGACACTGTAGTTAGTTCCACTGTAGTTAGTAACACTGTATTTAGTGACATTGTAGTTAGTGACACTGTAGTTAGTAACACTGTAGTTAGTGACACTGTAGTTAGTAACACTGTATTTAGTGACATTGTAGTTAGTGACACTGTAGTTAGTAACACTGTAGTTAGTGACACTGTATTTAGTGACACTGTAGTTAGTAACACTGTAGTTAGTGACACTGTAGTTAGTGACATTGTAGTTAGTGACACTGTAGTTAGTAACACTGTAGTTAGTAACACTGTAGTTAGTGACACTGTATTTAGTGACACTGTAGTTAGTAACACTGTAGTTAGTTACAATGTAGTTAGTGACACTGTAGTTAGTTACACTGTAGTTAGTAACACTGTATTTAGTGACACTGTAGTTAGTAACACTGTAGTTAGTAACACTGTAGTTAGTGACACTGTATTTAGTGACACTGTATTTAGTGACATTGTAGTTAGTGACACTGTAGTTAGTAACACTGTAGTTAGTAACACTGTAGTTAGTGACACTGTATTTAGTGACACTGTAGTTAGTAACACTGTAGTTAGTTACACTGTAGTTATTGACACTGTAGTTAGTTACACTGTAGTTAGTTACACTGTAGTTAGTAACACTGTATTTAGTGACACTGTAGTTAGTGACACTGTATTTAGTGACACTGTAGTTAGTAACACTGTAGTTAGTAACACTGTAGTTAGTGACACTGTAGTTAGTAACAATGTAGTTAGTGACACTGTAGTTAGTGACACTGTAGTTAGTAACACTGTAGTTATTGACACTGTAGTTAGTTACACTGTAGTTAGTAACACTGTAGTTAGTTACACTGTAGTTAGTGACACTGTAGTTAGTAACACTGTAGTTAGTTACACTGTAGTTAGTGACACTGTAGTTAGTGACACTGTATTTAGTGACACTGTAGTTAGTAACACTGTAGTTAGTGACACTGTATTTAGTGACACTGTAGTTAGTAACACTGTAGTTAGTGACACTGTAGTTAGTGACACTGTAGTTAGTGACACTGTAGTTAGTGACACTGTAGTCAGTTACACTGTAGATAGTTACACTGTAGTTAGTAACACTGTAGTTAGTTACACTGCAGTTAGTGACACTGTAGTTAGTAACACTGTAGTTAGTTACACTGTAGTTAGTTACACTGTAGTTAGTAACACTGTAGTTAGTGACACTGTAGTTAGTAACACTGTAGTTAGTGACACTGTAGTTAGTGACACTGTAGTTAGTGACACTGTATTTAGTGACATTGTAGTTAGTGACATTGTAGTTAGTTACACTGTAGTTAGTGACACTGTAGTTAGTAACACTGTAGTTAGTGACATTGTAGTTAGTTACACTGTAGTTAGTGACACTGTAGTTAGTGACACTGTATTTAGTGACACTGTCGTCAATGTGTTTGCTTGCCGTTTATGTAAAAATGATCTTAAATGTTCAAAAACACCACAGAAAGCACAACTGAAACTCAGCTGGTTCGGCTTCAGTGATCCTCCCCTTGTGTTCCTCTCCCTGTGTACCTGGTGGTTTGGCTGCTCCTTCAGGCTGGAGTCCTGAGGAGAAAGTCAGGAGATAAACGTCAGTAAAAAGCTCTTTTCACACGGAAAGAAATCAGCCTCAGAATGAAGCAACACCTCTACAAAGGGACGTCACAAGCTTTCATGCACCCATTTTAAATTGGCCCAGACCAAGTGCAGCCCACGGGCCTGGAGACAGGGACTGGATCAGGGTCCAGAGCCAGGCAGCGGAGAGGAGCTGGAACAATGGACCCACTGCACTAAACTAGAGATACCAGTGATGAGACCAACTCCACTTGTTTTGATTTATTTAATTTCTGTATTTTATTCTACTAAATGAGCTGAAACTGTTCTTATCTCCCCCTTTTTTTCTACATTCTTGTTTATTTCTTGTCTTTTAATTTGTATCGTACAATGCCATGTCTTTTTATGCTGCTGCAACACAAACATTTCCCAAATTGGGATCAATAAAGTACTTGTTATCTTATCTTATCTTATCTTATTATCTCTTAGTTATTTTATGACTATTTATTGACCTGCTCCATCACCAGGCCCCCTCCTCCCTCACTGACCTGCTCCATCACCAGGCCCCCTCCTCCCTCACTGACCTGCTCCACCACCAGGCCCCCTCCTCCCTCACTGACCTGCTCCACCACCAGGCCCCCTCCTCCCTCACTGACCTGCTCCATCACCAGGCCCCCTCCTCCCTCACTGACCTGCTCCACCACCAGGCCCCCTCCTCCCTCACTGACCTGCTCCACCACCAGGCCCCTTCCTCCCTCACTGACCTGCTCCATCACCAGGCCCCCTCCTCCCTCACTGACCTGCTCCATCACCAGGCTCCCTCCTCCCTCACTGACCTGCTCCATCACCAGGCCCCTCCTCCCTCACTAACCTGCTCCATCACCAGGCTCCCTCCTCCCTCACTGACCTGCTCCATCACCAGGCCCCCTCCTCCCTCACTAACCTGCTCCATCACCAGGCTCCCTCCTCCCTCACTGACCTGCTCCACCACCAGGCCCCCTCCTCCCTCACTGACCTGTTCCACCACCCGGCCCTCCTTCCTCTCTCTCCCCCCACAAACCAAGCACTGAACCTGGGGATGCTTCTCCTTCGCTGCCCCTCCCTCTGGAACTCACTCCAGCATCAGAGACTGACCCCCCCCTCACCTTCAAAACACTGACCAGAACACACCTCTTCAGACTGGCTTTTAATGTGGGAATAATGTTGTTGTTTTAATATTTGAATTCAACTTTTTAGATTTTATTTTATTTCCTTTTTATGCCACTGTGAAGTGTCTTTGAGCACCTGAAAAAGCGATTAGAAATGAAATCTATTTTTATTATTACTCAGCATTCCCCCCAAATAAATATGATATGTAATCTCCTGCAAACTGCAGTCATGGAGACAATCTGAGAGAGGAATCTAGACTCGTGGCTGAAGAGCGTTTCTGAGTAAAGGAGCACGAAACGTGTTGAGTTTATTTTGGGGCCGGTGACAGGACATGTGTCCCCTCTTCTTCATGTCTCTTCTACATCAACATGTGTCCCCTCTTCTTCATGTCTCTTCTACATCAACATGTGTCCCCTCTTCTTCATGTCTCTTCTACATCAACATGTGTCCCCTCTTCTACATCAACATGTGTCCCCTCTTCTTCATGTCTCTTCTACATCAACATGTGTCCCCTCTTCTACATGTCTCTTCTACATCAACATGTGTCCCCTCTTCTTCATGTCTCTTCTACATCAACATGTGTCCCCTCTTCTTCATGTCTCTTCTACATCAACATGTGTCCCCTCTTCTTCATGTCTCTTCTACATCAACATGTGTCCCCTCTGTGGAAAGAGACTCTGAAAGTTTCAGGAACAAAGATTCTCTCTCTTTTTCTCCTGATCCATTTTTATAAAAACCTGTCTGAAAATGAGCTGATCAGATTTTGGACACTTTATGATGTCATAATGATGTTTTGTCTTGTGTAACCATTAGCCAATCAGCAACCAAGGTAACCCCCCCCCCCCCCTTATCACCTGAATCTCCTCCTAGAGCACCATTGAGTTCTTTGTAACCAAATCTCTCTCAGAGGGGCGTGGGGAGGGGCTCCTTATTTTCATCTAAAGTAACAGACAGAGAATCAGCACTTTGGAAACAGGGCTGAAACAGAGGGGATTATGGGTAATGCTGCAATGATCTGTTTGGTGTTTCAGCCAATCAGAGACACGCTCTGGATATATCTGAGACCTGTGATATATTGATGAAGAGGAGGATAATAGGGGACCTTTAAGACTCTCTACTTTGTAGTCTTTTACTCACCTTATAATGTTGATGCATTGCCTCTCACCGTGTGCTTACTGAACACAGATATATGTTCTGCAGGTAGGGAGCGTTCTGATTTGACCCCACCTGACCAGAGCCACCCTGCTATCGATCTGTTTGCAGGATTAGCATGGAGGGAATGTTCCAGACGAGGTCAGGGTGTTTCTGAGGAAGAGTTGTATGTTTGGATAAGGTGTTATAGTCATTATCAGGGAATTACAAGTAACCCACACTCCCCTCGTTGTTATAGGATGTACATGTTGCTGTTGGAAGCCATTTCTCATCCAGATCGCCCCCCCACTCACCTCTTTGCACTGGCTTTTATAGTTAAACATGACATCTTGACTTTCTATATGTTTTTATATGTTTCTAGTTACTGTGCTTTTTATCTTGTTTTTAATTATTGTTTAAAATTCTATTGTGTTAAGATAAGATAAGATAAGATAAAAAGTACTTTATTGATCCCAATTTGGGAAATGTTTGCGTTGCAGCAGCTTAAAAAGACACGGCATTGTACAATAAAAATTAAAAGACAAGAAATAAACATTTAAAAATGTCAACATCTCAATAGCAATAAAATAGCAGTAAAAAAAGTAGAACATCTACATGTTGAATTACAAATTTACAGTGAGAAAATATAAAGCAGGATATTATATATACATAAGTACGTGAGTAATGGAATATTAAACATTAGATATAAATATATAAATATGATCTAATACCATTTCCTTGTTTGTATTTTTGTTACAGACCCTGGCTAGAACCTCATTTCCTAGAGACCCCGTCTTCTTTACCATCGAGATCAGATGACCTGTTGTCTTTGGTAAAGGAACATAACATCTCTTAGAATCTGAATCAGGTTATTTCCGAGCTCGTTTAAGCCTACAATAAATATGCTTTGGTGTTGAATGGTGCACGCTTCAACCCAGTAGGAGGAGTTGAGTGAAGCAGATACAGGAGGTTATACTCTGCCAGCAGGGGAGCTATTAATGTTCATGTCCACTTAACAAAAGAAGGACATGTAAATGAGCCGAGAGGTTCTTTGTACTGACTCTCACACGCTGCTGCTCCTCTGCAGGATCTAACAATGTATGCCCTCATTGTAATCCATATTTTCCGTAGTGTTTAGTGCACCTATTCCCACTATGTAAGGAGGGCAACTAAACAGGATGGAAACCCCCCCCTTCCCTCACTGCTATCCTGGGAACCCCTCGGCTTATTATCCCATCAAAGACAAAGCAGCAGAGAGAGCGCCCCGTCAGCTGCTGATCATCGGCCTCCAGTGATTCTGCTGATCAGTCCTCTGCTATCACACTGATTGATCACAGAGCTGCCGGGCTGCTTAGTGTTGCTTCTATAACTCCAGAGCCCACGGGGTCTTCTCCAGTGGAGGCTCACCTCCCTCCATCAGGGTTTTGGCCTGAGGCCTAGCAGTCCATCTTCAGGGTTTCATCATACAACAGGTCACCGGGCTTTAGAAGATATCCCTCTCAGTGAGACCTCTCTCTCCTTTATTCTGTTTGCTGATGTTTACCTCTGTAACACAGAGAGGAATCAAATGAACAGAGCGAAATGAGAGAAGAGAGGAAGCACTTTGGGAAGAAGGATCTACGTCTTTCTTAAGGTCTTGTTGCTGCTCAGACTTCTTCTTGCACTATTTCTATTTTATTTGTATTTACTTGCACATCTCAAACATTCTCTTGCTCTATTTTATCTGTTTTATTAGTTTTATGTCCTATATATATTCATGTTGCTCTGTTGGAGGAGGACTTCAGTTTTTCATTGATTATCTACACTGAAGCTGCTGAGCTCATGATGAGAAAGACTTGAGACTTGAAGCTTGGAACTTGAAGACACCTGGATGTCTTTACGGGGATCAATGAAGCTTTATCTCATCAGGGTGGACAGCTTCGAGTGCCTTGGTGTCCACATCACCTGCTGACCTGCAGACTGACTCGGTGGCAGGAGAGAAAAGCAGAGGCGTCAGAATTCAGGGTTTCCCCCTAAAGTACAGAGGGATGTTCGTATCATGCAACATAGGGGTCTCTGTATGGCACAACACTACGCGCGATGACGGAGCCCACTTCTGTTCTCATTGGTTTTGTGAACCAGGCATTAGACTCCACCTCCACAATCAGACACATATATCATTAAACATATATATTATATCATCTACCTTATATGATGACTGATTTATCGATTGCTTTTCTGCTAATGGGTTCACTAGTGAGTGCTACACTTTTTGATCTCCTTATCAACATTCAATAAAACACTTAAGCTCCATATCATCCATTATACGGTTCATTCTGAGTTTCCTTTGAATACTGTGTTTCAATCGAGGAATTAATGATTAGTATTCTGGGTACCCTCAAAGCATAAGACTGAACATTGACCCCTTTTCCTGTCCCCCAGTTAATATTACACAGAAGAACAAATGATTTTATTGATTAATGTCCTCTTTGAAACCTCCTGTTAGCTGATTGATGGATGCGATGGAAGCCAATCAGATTCCGTCTCCTCGCTGAAATCAGCCTTTGTCTTCCCATCTGCTTCAGTCACAGCTGGAGGGACGCACTAAATAAAACACTTTGCATTGTAACGCATCCAATACGTTCCTGTAATTACTGCTGCCTTCATTAAGCATCATTTCAAATGTGATTGACGCTGTATCAACACTGTGTGACTGCTCATGGGCTTTGAGAAGTCTTTACATTTAGTATGGCTGTTTGTGAGTCACAGTCATTAAAGACAAGACCTGTTTAGCATAGTACTATAGTACTGTTTTTAGAGATGTTCTTACGTGACGGACAAATGAGGTCTGCTTCATCTCCTGGAACTTTTCCCCCCCGACCTGACTGCAGATAAGAGGTAGAAGATGGAGGAATGGTTAAAACACCAGTATGAATAAACATAAGTCATCTACAGTCAATCACTGACCTTACAATCAGTGTATCCACTACCTTCCTATCCACTACCTTCCTATCCACTACCTTCCTATCCGCTACCTTCCTATCCGCTACCTTCCTATCCACTACCTTCCAATCTACTACTTTCCTAACTACTACCTTCCTATCTACTACCTTCCTATCTGCTACCTTCCTATCCACTACCTTCCAATCTACTACTTTCCTATCTACTACCTTCCAATCTACTACTTTCCTATCTACAACCTTCCTATCTACTACCTTCCTATCTGCTACCTTCCTATCCGCTACCTTCCTATCCGCTACCTTCCTATCCGCTACCTTCCTATCCACTACCTTCCAATCTACTACCTTCCTATCTACTACCTTCCTATCTACTACCTTCCTATTTGCTACCTTCCTATCCACTACCTTCCAATCCACTACTTTCCTATCTACTACCTTCCAATCTACTACTTTCCTATCTACTACCTTCCTATCTACTACCTTCCTATCTGCTACCTTCCTATCCGCTACCTTCCTATCCGCTACCTTCCTATCCGCTACCTTCCTATCCACTACCTTCCAATCTACTACTTTCCTATCTACTACCTTCCTATCTACTACCTTCCTATCTACTACCTTCCTATCTACTACCTTCCTATGTGCTACCTTCCTATCCACTACCTTCCAATCTACTACCTTCCTATCTACTACCTTCCAATCTACTACTTTCCTATCTACTACCTTCCTATCTACAACCTTCCTATCTGCTACCTTCCTATCCGCTACCTTCCTATCCGCTACCTTCCTATCCGCTACCTTCCTATCCGCTACCTTCCGATCCGCTACCTTCCTATCCGCTACCTTCCTATCCGCTACCTTCCTATCTACTACCTTCCTATCCACTACCTTCCTATCCACTACCTTCCTATCCGCTACCTTCCTATCCACTACCTTCCTATCCACTACCTTCCTATCTGCTACCTTCCTATCCACTACCTTCCTATCCACTACCTTCCTATCTACTTACGGCTGCAATCCCTACAGATATACGATATCAGGATTGGGGTTTAATCGCCAAAGACTTTTAACTTCTCTATCATATCACACACGTGTCAATAAATGATCTGTAAGCACTCTGTCCTGATGGAAGACACCTGGTGACTACACACTTCTTCAGACACTACATTCTTGTTGAGCTCAACTGTCTTTAGTTGTTTGTTGTTATGTTGCGTTCACTGTCCTCCTGGAGGTGATGCGTTCGATGTCCTCCTGGAAGTGATGTAAGGTTGCGTTCACTGTCCTTCTGGAGGTGATGTTAGGTTGCGTTCGATGTCCTCCTGGAGGTGATGCGTTCGATGTCCTCCTGGAGGTGATGCGTTCGATGTCCTCCTGGAGGTGTTGTAAGGTTGCGTTCACTGTCCTTCTGGAGATGTTGTAAGGTTGCGTTCACTGTCCTTCTGGAGGTGTTGTAAGGTTGCGTTCACTGTCCTCCTGGAGGTGATGTTAGGTTGCGTTCGATGTCCTCCTGGAGGTGATGGAAGGTTGCGTTCGATGTCCTCCTGGAGGTGATGGAAGGTTGCGTTCACTGTCCTCCTTGAGGTGATGCGTTCACTGTCCTCCTGGAGGTGATGCGTTCACTGTCCACCTGGAGGTGATGGAAGGTTGCGTTCACTGTCCTCCTGGAGGTGATGCGTTCGATGTCCTCCTGGAGGTGATGGAAGGTTGCGTTCGATGTCCTCCTGGAGGTGATGGAAGGTTGCGTTCACTGTCCTCCTTGAGGTGATGCGTTCACTGTCCTCCTGGAGGCGATGCGTTCACTGTCCTCCATGAGGCGATAGGTCCACTGTCCTCCTGGAGGTGATGCGTTCACTGTCCTCCTTGAGGTGATGCGTTCACTGTCCTCTTGGAGGTGATGCGTTCACTGTCCTCCTGGAGGTGATGCGTTCACTGTCCTCCTGGAGGCGATGCGTTCACTGTCCTCCTGGAGGCGATGCGTTCACTGTCCTCCTGGAGGCGATGCTTTCACTGTCCTCCTGGAGGCGATGCGTTCACTGTCCTCCTGGAGGCGATGCGTTCACTGTCCTCCTGGAGGCGATGCGTTCACTGTCCTCCTGGAGGCGATGCGTTCACTGTCCTCCTGGAGGCGATGCGTTCACTGTCCTCCTGGAGTGATGTGTGCGTCACTGTCCTCCTGGAGCGATGCGTTCACTGTCCTCCTGAGGCGATAGGTTCACTGTCCTCCTGGAGGTGATGCGTTCACTGTCCTCCTGGAGGTGATGCGTTCACTGTCCTCCTGGAGGTGATGGTGATTGAAGTGAACACACCGTGGCAGAACCGTTTCACTTTTTTCTTGTCCTCAAACTAATTGCTGAAGACATGAAGCAGACATACACACACACACATACACACACACACACACACACACACACACATACACACACACATACACACACACATACACATACACCCACACACACACACACACACAAACACACACACACACACACACACACCACATTTTTTTTTGTCAGACCTCCAGCCACTAGTTGACACCTGACCGCTGACAGAGGAGACAGAAAACGTTATTGAACCCTTCATCCAAGAGATGTACTGAAAAGGCTTCACAATGAGGGAAAGAATACATTAAACTAACAGAAAAACAAAGATATTGTGACTAATGCAAAATAACGTGGAAAATAAAACACACTTGATTAGAGTATTATTTAAAAATGAAGACCCATGGAATATTAACTATACCGAGATCACTATCCATATTTGCATAAACACATTGGATCAATAACTGCAGCATCATCAAAGCATCTCATTAGCTACCTATTAAGAATTCTGAGAACAATTCTGAATTCTGACATTTTAACATTTTGAGATGAAATAAGAAATCTGAGAATGAAGTAAAAATTCTGAGATTTTTATTTTTTTAATTTTAAGAAGAAAATACAAAATTCTAAGAAAAGGTCAAAATATTTGAGGTCAAAATTGTGATAATTAACTATAACAAGATCACTTAGAGTCAATAACACTGCAGCATCATCAAAGCCTCTAGGAAATTAAATATTAAGAATTCTTGGAAAAACTCAAAAATCTCAGAAAAACTCGAAAATCTGAGGAAAAGTCAAAAAAATAGAAAAAGTCAAATTTTGGAAAAGGTCAGAATTGTGATAAAAAGTAAAAAACTCTGAGATTAAAGTAAAAAACTCTGAGAATAAAGTCAAAAACTCTGAGATTAAAGTATTAATATAGTTGAAAATGTATTTCAATGTTTATGTATGCGCCACGACACCAAGTCAAATTCCTCGTGCGTGTCAACCCACCTGGCAACAAACCTGATTCTGATTCTGAAACATTTGAGGTCAAAAAGTGACATTTCAGATAAATATCTTTCATTCTGAGAAATTCTTCTGCAAAATGAATTCTATGCCATCGTGCAGAAGTTAAGCGAGGGTCAGTGAGCTCAGCAAGTTTTGATCCTAAAATGTGGTCGTTCTAAAAAGATAAATATAAAGTCGGGACTTTGTTTTGGTTCTGCAGGTCCATGGTCATGTTGTAACGAGAGAAGGTAGAAACCCGTTCAAGTGTGGATCATAATTTCTTCAAATAAACTGATCCCACCTTTTGGATTGGGACAACTTAAAGACATCTGTGCTCTCCTCTCCTGCTTCAAAGGTAAGATTGCACACTGCCACACTCACACTCAGGCAGGGCCACAGCTCATTACTGATACCAGAATCCTTTGGGATCGCTAAACAGATTTAGAGGGTCGTCTGAATTGAACCAGCAGTTCATGGAACCTGGTTCTCCAGGAGTTAGTAGAGGTGAGACCTTGCTGACGTTGGTGGATCTGAGCCGAGCAGTGAACTTACATTGACTCAATAAATTCTGATAGGTCAATTAGTAGGTCTGAGTAATTTCCGGAATAAATTAACAGCCCTCCCGACTCCGACAGATACATGTGATAAAGATTGCTATCAAAGGGTTAAACTTAACGGCATCTTATTCAAAAACACCTTTTTTTTTACCAAAATACAAAAACCTGACGATGTTATTTTCTCCCTCGACCCTTACATCGATTATTTACATCTCCAACAGCTTCATTATGACGCAGAGATAAGAAGGCTGTGATGAATATTTAACACCACACACACACACACACACACACACACACACACGGGCAGGATGTGTGGAGTTTGTATATAAGGAGAAGGAAAGACACACTAGCTGGAAAAACAGATATTTTTCTTCTCTGATCAATTTTGTATGATGTGTACATGAGTGTGTGTGATGGAGAGAGATATTTGCAGTGGCTGTGTGTGTGTGTGTGTGTTGTGTGTGTGTGTGTTGTGTGTGTGTGTGTGTGTGTGTGTGTGTGTAGTGATGCCTGCGAGGTGTGCCCTCACTCTGTGTAGTAATGTGAACATTTCTCTGTTATGTATGGTTATGGTTGAGTGTGTGTGCATCTCGTACAGCTGTGGTGATTGGAGGGTTTTTATTACAACTATTAATCACACAGAGTCCAGGGTGTTTCAGTCTCTCTCTCCCTGCAGCTCTTTAGTCCACCACCAGATTTAAAACATCACACAGTGACAACAGAACCTCTGAACAGGCTGATGTGTTTTTTAAGAGACAGAAAGATGGGTTATGGGTTTCTGAAGTTCCCCGTTTGCTCAGGATCCAAACAGAGCGTCTTCACACAGCAGAGGTGTTCCTGTAGACGTTCCTGAAACACAGTCTACTGTACGTCCCTCAGGCCGTCCCTGCGTCACTCGTCTTCCCTCTCAAACATTAATGTAAATCCAACCAAAGTGGAAATCCTTCCTCTGAAAGCTACTTTACTGATTTCACTAAATTGGGGTGAAGTGTAAAATGTGAACCCTGCGTTATTACCGAGGAGCAGAGCAGCCTGTCAACACGGGGATGAAGTCAAAGAAGCATCTCCTAATAGAGATTAAGGTTCAGCTCTGATACTAATACTAAACAGGTCTGGGGAAAGAGAAGGAGACGAGGAGTAATGTGAGCCTCGTTATGAGCTGTCAGGTTCTCAGAGTGCTGAGTGGATGTATCACAGCGATGTGAGAGCAACAAAGAGACACTGGCAGCGTGTCGGGGAGAAACGGTCTGTGTCTGATTTAATGGACTATTGTTTGGGTCCACAAAGGGCTGGATAATCAGAATGGATTCTTCACAACCGCAGAGGAGACGTCAGCCGGATGCCTTACAGTCCACATTCAGAGAGAAATGCATTGAAACACAGGACATGGACGTATTGTCAAAATAAATCTGTCTTTTTCTTAACCGCAGTGAAAAAGGTAAAGGGATTTATTAAAGGAGAATTCAACCGGACACGTGATCGGATGTTAGAAGAAACACCCAACGTAGTAAACTCTGTCAACGTTTTTACAGTCATCAAACGTTCATATTCTTTTGGTTTAACTTATTGTTGAAAGTTTAATTAAAAGATATAAGCTCTTTCTAAGGTATGTGATGGTAATTGCTGAATAAGCATCTAGTTTCCTTTCCTTAAGGATGGTCCAGTGTTTCCTAAAGGAGATAACAAAGGAAGCATTGAAGTTGAAATCCCACAGCAGAGACGTCTGGCTCATCTCACATGTTCTTAACTTGAGTCCTAACGTGAGTCTGTGATGGTGGAGATTTTTCTTTAGGCTTAAATTATTCTTGAAAGTAGATGTTCCAGTTATCAGAACGTGTCCTCAGTTCAGAACGTGTCCTCAGTTCAGAACGTGTCCTCAGTTCAGAACGTGTCCTCATGCCACAGTTTGATCACCAGGCTGCTTCAAAGTGCCCATGCAGTTCTTTACCAGTGTTATCTACGACAAAGCTTCAGGATTAAAAAGTTCTGTTCAAGTAGACAGTCTGATCCTTGTCTGTCTTCTGCTGCCTTTTATTAAATCCAATCACTCTCCCTATCTTACAGTGCAACGTCTTTTCCTTTCAGGGCACTAAATAGATCTCCACAGTTCTCCAGATCAACCTCCAATCACTGAAGTAAACGCAGCTTTACTTTAATCGTTGTTTACATGGACGTTTGAGGTTTCCCTGCCAAGCTGAAGTATATTCCTGCCATGAATCACAACATGTCCCAGCCCCAAAGTTAAATCAACAGGGGGGGGGGGGCTAGCAAAGTGTTTTATTACTGTCTAAAGAAAGGCTTAGGATTTATCTTGACGATTATTCAATTCACAGCCTTTATTGTGATGTGCTCAATATCTAAAGCCTAGTTTTTGCATCTTCAGCTCTTTTGACCATTAGCTAACCATTCTGTAACTTGTATCTTTAAAATATAATACACTGTAGTCATATTCTCACTGTCCTAAGGGTTTTTGCTTTTTAGCTTTTAAGACTGATGTACATCTGGTGTAAGTACTTGTCTTTAGCATCCTTTTTTAATGCTAAATTGTTTCTTAAAAATACTTATTTTTTATGATCCTTATATGTTTCTTTTTTTACCTACTTTGCAACTTATTTTTTTAGACTGTGAATATTCGCACCACCAGAAACCGAAGCAGATTCCCTGTATGTGTGAACGTTCCCGGTGATAAACTGGATTCTGAATCTGATACCGCAGATACAGTCTGGTTCTTTAAGGGCTCATTTACCTTTACATTGGTTTCCAGGACACCTCATTTGATGCTGACTCAGGCCCAATCCAAAACCACGCCCTACACCCTACCCCTACACACTCCCCCTCCGTGACGGAGTGAACTCCGTGGAGTGACAATCGCAGCTCAACGAGGCTCCTCCTGTCAGATGGAGGGAGTAAATACAGGTGCAAGCTTTGGGACAAACTCCCCTCTCTCCGGCAGAAACAGGAAGTGCCGTAACTGTATGTAACAACGGTTTCAAATCAGCTTCTCTTTGACAAAACATTAACATTAATAACTCAAATAAAACTCCAAACATCTTTAATTGTTAAATTATTTTAGTTTTAAACCTGATGTTTATAAGCTTCTTAGTTTTTGCAACAGTCTGTAAATATACACAACTTTATAATACAATGCACACATTTACCTTTTTCTAAACTAAACACAGGTATGATCCAAAGTTAAAAACATATGAGGTCATCATGAGGTCGTTAACATCGCAGTTTATCAGTGGATGTTTGCTGGAACTACTACTACAGCATGTTTCCTGACGGACACACACAGCGTTGAGTCCGGTCAGGTAGAGACCGGTCAGGTAGAGACCGGTCTCCAGTCAGGTAGAGTCCGGTCAGGTAGAGACCGGTCTCCAGTCAGGTAGAGACCGGTCAGGTAGAGACCGGTCTCCAGTCAGGTAGAGTCCGGTCAGGTAGAGACCGGTCTCCAGTCAGGTAGAGACCGGTCAGGTAGAGACCGGTCAGGTAGAGTCCGGTCAGGTAGAGACCGGTCAGGTAGAGACCGGTCTCCAGTCAGGTTGAGACCGGTCAGGTAGAGACCGGTCTCCAGTCAGCACCGATGCAGACTCGCTGTTTGAGGGCTTGATAGCCCACTCCCCCTCCACACCGCTCCACACTCGTTGGTTTGGAACAGCACTTAATGTGGCGGACACTGACAAAATGATTCAAAGATGTGTTCTTTTTTCATTCCAGAGAATTTGAAAAAGCAAAAAAGTTAGTTGTTGTACTCCCAAAGACAGGTTATTGTTGCATTTGTAAAAAACTGTTCTTTATTTTTAATATCCTATGTTATTATGTATTTTTTTGATAATACATTTCATAATAAATAGTTTTGTCTGACAAATGACTGCCAAATTATTATTGTCTGTCCTCACAATTTATCTGACTATAAATACAAGGTTATACTTTGGTAGTTGTTTTTTCAATGATGTAAAAAAATATTACAAATCAAAATGTACTAGCCCTATATTTGATGAATTACTGTACTATTGTACAATGGCACTTGTGAAATACAATTTCCTGTTTTATTTCTACTACAAAACACCTCAGAGGGAAATATTATTTCTTAATTTTACATTTTTCTGATAGCTATACTTTAAGATGAATACAAAATAAATTGAATATTAAAATATATTATCATTATAATGGGTTAAACAAAACTATTGATCCCTGGGCAAAATTCACAAGCTAAAGTATAGTTAAAAAAACAGTATATATATATATATATGTTTATATTTTGATATAGGAAATAAGATCTTACTTTCTTGTTTACTTGCAAGTTTACTGAAAAGTTTTTTTAATGACTTTCACAACATGTTAAACTACTGAATGGCTCTGTACTGTACATACAAGTATTCATTAACTTTAAAACATTAATATTTACCTTCCACTCCAATAACTCCACCGACTAAACACCAGGCCTTGTCCTTTCTGACGTTGTCTTTGTAGTATTGATGGGTTATGTCGTACAAAATAGTGTGTTTTTCCACTTCGATTATGAAACGCTCTTCGTCCATTGTGGGTGTCGTCTTGAAGGAGTAGTGTTGTGAAAGGTGGTCTGCAACACGAGTTTATTTGGGGGATGGGCCTGGGCTGGATGAACATTCCACTTCCTGCCTGCGCTACGGCTGCGCCGCGTCAAAAATAGGATTCATCCTATATTTTAGAAATTCCTTGCGCCGAGGCGCTTCTGGGACGCTTCAAGCCGCGGGGCAGCGTGGCGCAGCGTGGCGCAGCGTGGCGCAGCGTGGCGCAGCGTGGCGCAGCGTGGCGCAGCGTGGCGCAGCGTGGCGCAGCGTGGCGCAGCGTGGCGCAGCGTGGCGCAGCGTGGCGCAGCGGGTCTGGTGGAATAGCACCCATTGACTAGAGTGGCCGCGATCGCTAAAAACGCCGCAGCGTGGCGTGGCGTAGCCGTAACGCAGCGCAGACGCTCCCGGTGGAATCTAGGGGTCAGGGTTAGGCTTCGGGATGACAGGTGTTTATAGCTTGTCAAATTAAACGTAATTTATCTAGCCCTTTTTATACACAAGAGGGAACATAAAGCGCTTCACAAACAAAATAAAAACTAAACAGTATAACCCCCCCCCCCCCACATAACCTTGTGATTGATCAAAACACTTAAGGCTGAATGAATCAAGAATAACAGAATACATTCAATTAAAAGCCAAAGAAAGAAAGCTGGTTCTTGGGTTGGCTCTTTAAAATACGAACGCTCTAAAGCACATGTGTCAAACTCAAGGCCCGGGGGCCAAATCAGGCCCTTGGTGGATTTAATTTCCCAAACATTGATGAACTTGCACCCAAGATGAGATGCCAAGTATCTGGCTTGAAGTAGCATCACAGAGCAGCAACCTGAGTTGAATGGATGTTTCCTTCTGCACTTTCTCTCTTGAGACAACAGCGCATGTTTGGTTTCTCTTTGAGGGAAATCGTTTTGTTGAAGCTGTTGTTGGCCTGTGGAAAAATGTAATCATAAGAAATGACTCTGGAAAAGCTGCAGATAGAGCCATAAGAAATGACTCTGGAAAAGCTGCAGATAGAGCCATAAGAAATGACTCTGCAGATAGAGCCATAAGAAATGACTCTGCAGATAGAGCCATAAGAAATGACTCTGCAGATAGAGCCATAAGAAATGAATGCAACTGATTATTTAATGTTTATATATATTATATAATGTTGTTTTTATAGGCAATAATTTAAGCTTTGTTAGTTCCAGGTTTAATATGTGCAATGAGTTCATTTCAATAAGTTCTGCAATGAACATTGAACCAGTCCGGCCCTCCACTAGTACCCATTTTTTTATTTTGGCCCACTGTGTATTTGAGTTTGACACCCCTGCTCTAAATGATTTATAAACATCTCTAATTATAGACGTGTAACTAACATATATATGAAACACTTCACTGTCTG
>CM062265.1:538516-543516 GCA_031216635.1 Dissostichus eleginoides | reverse complement strand
GAGGACTCTTTAAAGTAGAGACACTACATACTGATATACACCTGAACATCAGAAGGAGAGGACTCTTAAAGTAGAGACACTACATACTGATACGCCTGAACATCAGCAGGAGAGGACTCTTTAAAGTAGAGACACTACATACTGATATACGCCTGAACATCAGCAGGAGAGGACTCTTTAAAGTAGAGACACTACATACTGATATACACCTGAACATCAGCAGGAGAGGACTCTTTAAAGTAGAGACACTACATACTGGTATACACCTGAACATCAGAGGGAGAGGACTCTTTAAAGTAAATCCACTACATATTGATATACACCTGAACATCAGCAGGAGAGGACTCTTTAAAGTAGAGACATTACATACTGATATACACCTGAACATCAGCAGGAGAGGACTCTTTAAAGTAGAGACACTACATACTGATATCAGAAACAATGCCCGACATTTACCACAAGGTGAGTTCCTTTTGATTTCCTGTTTCTTCACACATACTCTCTCCAGTACAGGTTAGCTCTGAGTGTTAGCGATGCTAATGTAAACACAGACCATATTACTTCCAGAACACGTCTCATTGTTTCTGACAGCAACGTTTCTGATTGGCCCGTGGGTGTAAAGCCCGCCCACATTTTAGTAATGTCATCATGATGCAGCAAATCTGGATCAGCTCCGTTGTTCCCCCGTTTTTAGAGATGTGGGTACGGAGTAAAAAAGAGAGAGGGGTTTATTTCCTGACACTTAGTGAGTCTCCTGACACACCGGGGACACACCGGGGACACATGTTGATGTAGAAAATACATCACTTTGTGAGTCTCCTGACACACCGGGGACACATGGTGATGTAGAGAAGACATTACTTTGAGAGTCTCCTGACACACCGGGGACACACGGTGATGTAGAGAAGACATCACTTTGAGAGTCTCCTGACACACCGGGGACACACGGTGATGTAGAGAAGACATCACTTTGAGAGTCTCCTGACACACCGGGGACACATGGTGATGTAGAAGACACATCACTTTGAGAGTCCCCTGACACACCGGGGACACTGTCCTCCTGCTGACCTCAGAGCGTGGATCAGCCTGCCCTGCCCGTTCTTCTTCTCTAGACTGAAGAAGTACTTCGTGGGTGAATCCATCATGGAAGCGCTCTGGAATCGGGACCGGACCAGCGCCCCCTGTGCTCTAGAACCCAGCAGGTCTGCAATGGCTTTTTTAGATTTGAGGTCTTCAATGCAACCTGGATTTCCTGTGGACTCTGCAAAGCTCTGCAGTTCCACTATTTCCTTCTCCAGATCTCTCAAAGACTTGGTGATGTCACGAGAAACATTGAGAGAGTACTGAAGACAAAGCTGCTTGATCTTTCCCACAATCCCACCACTGCTTCAATGAGTTCAAATCCCCCTTCCTTTCTCTAAACCAGGCATCCTCAAAGTCCGGACTCCGGTCCGGATCCGGACCGAACCACAACTGTCTCTGGACTCTGAGCAAATTATACTTTTCATATGTATTATCTGTATTATCTGTGTTATCTGCGAGACATCGCCACAACGCAACGAGTCAAAATTCTCCGCTATGTCCACTGCAAACATTGCTCTGCATGTCCGACTGTTCCAATGTCTGTGTGTGTATCAACGCATTGGTCCAATCACATTCAGCATCCCGTCAGCGTTTTTGTCCCCCACCAACAGTCTGCGAATCAGAGGCAGAGTAGGGCGGCTCTTCGCGGAATGCGGGTGGGAAAAATGCGTGTCTCGTCTCTCCCCAGCTGCCACCCCAGTTGGCAGCTTTGTTTTGAAAGAAAAGTTGTGGCTCATCGGACATTTATGAGAGAAAGTCTCTAATGTCCGAGTGCAAGTGAATGCAGCACAAGACCACGTCTTGTAACCCCTCCCCCGGCCCTGGCGCGAGCGTGGAAATATGATTGGCGGCGATTTAATTTGAACGGGACGGTGCAAAACGAGAAGCATTCGGACCCAAGTACTGAAGGAATGAGGTATTTGCGGTCTACAATAACAGAGAAGAGACTGTCAAGTTTGGCTGTACTCAGCATTGAATCAAAACGCACTAAAGCTGTTGATCTTAATAAGTTTGTGAGGCGTTTCGCTGAACAAAATGGTAATCGCCGCATTCAGCTGTAATAGACATGTCAACTTGATGCTCTGCTCACGGATGAGCATACAAAACTGTTAAGATGATGACCTTACGTGTGTAAATATATTTTTTCTCTGTGGGGGTCTGCCCCCAAAAAACAGTTTTAAGTCCTGAGAAAGTCAAATAAGACGGTGTGTAAAACTACACTGCCCAGCCAAAAAAAGTAACCACTTTGATTTAACTAGGCCAGTAGGTAAGGACATTCCACTGGATAATAACTGAAGTATAAAAGAATGCATGACTGAAGTGTTTGAAGGCAAACAAAAGAGGAAATAACAGGTCAAATCAAGCAAATCCCCCTCTGATTCCACAGCAACCAGAAGAACATAAATACTGGCTGGTGATTTGATTAATCAGCTTTGTGATGGAATAAGAAATGCACAGTGCATTTCCTTAGCTGTGGATGAGTCCACTGACACCACTGACAATGCTCAGTTGCTGGTGTTTGTGAGTTTTTATGATGAGGCAAAGGGGAGTTTGTTGAAGATGTGTTGGGCCTGACGAACCTCAGTGGACACACAAGGGGGCAAGACATTTAGAAAGCAATAATGGGACTGCTGAATGAAAGAGGGTGCAGCTCTTACACTGCGACTCTGAGGGATCAAGCACAGACACAATAACAGTGAAAACTGCTGCATACAGATTCTTTTTGTTTTTGCAACCTCGTGTTAAGAATCTTGTTGCAATTGTTTAAAAGTTTGAATGACCGTAATAAACGGACCTTTGTCTTATTGAAAAATGTCTTTGGACCTTTAAGATTTGTATTTGAGTACCCCTGCTCTAAACCCTTTCCAAAAATAAATAAAAACCTCTCTAAAATGTGTATCTAAAAGCAGAGCAGTGTTAAAATGCCAATACGCAGATTTGCTTTTTATGTTGACAATAAAAACATCACACAATACAAGGGAGTGGTCAGAGAAACCAACAGGCTCTATAGCACACTTTTTAAAAACATTCAAATGGTGCTTAAAACAATCAAACCTGCCTAGCCATTGATAACAGGTTCTCCCTGTGGACCCATGTGTACTGTCTGTGATGTGTGTTCTCTCCATAGGTCTGATAGACTATGTGTTGCTATTAACTGTGTCATGGCTCTTTTGGATGCAGCATGAGGCTCCCTATGGTTCCTATCTAACTCGTCATTCTGTGTGCAGTTAAAATCTCCCCCTAAAAACATAAACTCTTCTGGTTCACACTCGCTTAAAACAGCGCTGAGCTCCTTTAAAAACTGAACTCTGGCAGGACCTGAATTAGGAGCGTATACGTTGATAAAAACCAGATTCAAAAGCTCATAGCTAGCTCTCACCACCAGCAGTCTGCCCTTTGCTCTTTCTTCCACTGTGTGGGACTTGGGGATAAAGTCTTTAGCAAACAGGACTGCCACTCCTGCACTGGTACTGCTGAGACCACTTAACACCACCTCCCCATCCCACTCCCTCCTCCAGTCCGTCCCGTTTAAAGTGTCGCTGTGCGTTTCTTGTAGCATTGCTACATTTACTTGTTTTAATTTTAAAAGCTCATAAACACCAGCCCTCTTCCCCACATCCCGCTCCATGACATTTAAAGTGCAGACTTTAAAATCACTCATTCAAAAGGATGTGAGGAGAGACACACTTCAAAACAACACGTATGTTAAACCCAGCATACTAACTGCCGTACATGTCCTTTTCTTCTTCATTTCAAACTTCTCGCTGTAACTTCCTTTTCAGGGTCTTCGAGCGATAACACTCCTGCTCAGTAAAGACATGCATCTGTGCTTTACAGTCTGTTAAAGCACAGATGCATCTGTGCTTTAACAGACTGTAAAGCACAGATGCATCTGTGCTTTACAGTCTGTTAAAGCACAGATGCATCTGTGCTTTAACAGTCTGTAAAGAAAGCTCTTGTCAGAAAAAAACTCTTCTATTCTTATTCCTCTTTTGTTTTTTGTAGTTTTAAGAAAAGCTTTAATTTGCTGTACTTTAAAAAACTGAGTTTTTATTTGTGAGTCGGTGAGAGGCTGGCTGGCCTCAGCACAGTCCTCTTCCTCCTCCTCGTCCTCCTCATCTTCTTCATCCTCCTCATCCTCCTCATCCTCCTCCTCCTCCATTAATTCTTCCTCACTTTCTTCCTCCTCCGCCTCCTTCACCTCCTCCACCATGTCCTCCTCTCTCTCTCCCTCCTCACTCACTGCCACTTTCTTGGCCTGAGAACCTTTCTCTTTCTCTTTCTCTTTCTCTTTCTCTTTCTCTTTCTCTTTCTCTTTCCTTTCTCTTTTTTTTTTCTTTTTTTTGTTAAAACTTGAGCTTCAATTTTCTCCTCACTTGCAGCAGATGCAGAGAGTTCTGCCGTCTCCACTGTTTCTTTAGGGACGACCTTTTGTCCCACATCAACCAAAAGGTCACTTTTTCCATTCATTTTCCCATTACTCTTTTTGTCCACAGAGTTTTCCTTAACCTGCTTAGGGAGCTTTGGGGGACCCTCAGCCCGCTTTGGGGGCTTTGGGGGACCCTCAGCCTTCTTTGGGGGCTTTGGGGGACCCTCAGCCTGCTTTGGGGGCTTTGGGGGACCCTCAGCCCGCTTTGGGGGCTTTGGGGAACCCTCAGCCTTCTTTGGGGGCTTTGGGGGACCCTCAGCCTTCTTTGGGGAACTCTCAGCTTGCTTTGAGGAACCCTCAGCTTGCTTTGAGGAACTCTCAGCTTGCTTTGAGGGACTCTCAGCTTGCTTTGAAGAACTCTCAGCTTGCTTTGAGGGACTCTCAGCTTGCTTTGAGGGACCCTCAGCCTTCTTTGAGGGACCCTCAGCCTTCTTTGGGGGCTTTGAGGGACTCTCAGCTTGTTTTGAGGGACTCTCAGCTTGCTTTG
>CM062265.1:526016-533516 GCA_031216635.1 Dissostichus eleginoides | reverse complement strand
GTTTGTTTACCTCTGATGTTTGTTTACTTGTGTTGTTTACTTGTTATTACCTGTTGGCTGTGAGGCAGGATCCTGATGTTTGTTTACCTCCGATGTTTGTTTACTTGTGTTTGTTTACTTGTTATTACCTGTTGTTTGTGAGGCAGGATCCTGATGTTTGTTTACCTCTGATGTTTGTTTACTTGTGTTGTTTACTTGTTATTACCTGTTGTTTGTGAGGCAGGATCCTGATGTCCTCCAGGCTGAAGGCGCGCCAGGTGGAGGATGGCTGTTTGAGGATCAGCCTCACAGAGATCACATGATCCGGGTCCACCTGCATCTGGTGACACAATCACATGACATCACTTCCTGTCCCCGTCTGGAGGTCAATGGTTCTCTAGTGACACACAATCACATGACATCACTTCCTGTCCCCGTCTGGAGGTCAATGGTTCTCTAGTGACACACAATCACATGACATCACTTCCTGTCCCCGTCTGGAGGTCAATGGTTCTCTAGTGACACACAATCACATGACATCACTTCCTGTCCCCGTCTGGAGGTCAATGGTTCTCTGGAGGTGTTTTTGGTTGTTATCTTGAAATAAGGTTTATGGTTAAAACAAGCTGAAAAGATTTTAACGGTTTGAACTACGACATAAAATACGTCAGAGGTTATTGACTGACATAATCCGATAGACATTTTTTTCGATTTTGACTTTTTCCCAGGATATTGACTTTTTCTTAGAATTGTGATCCTTTTAGAGTCTTGACATCTCACAATTTTGTCTTTCTCAGAACTTTAGTCTTTTCAGAATACCAACTTTTTCCTCATCATTTTGAAATGTTTTACCTTAATCTCAGAATTCAGATTTTTTTTCAGGATTTTGACTTTTTCTGAGAATTCTTTCAGAATACTTACTTTTTCTCACAATTATGACTTCATCACAATACTGTATTTTCCCCAGAATGTTGACATTTTCACTGGAATTTTTACTTTTGGCTGAATTCTGACTTTTTTCACAGACTTTTAACTTTTCTCAGGATTTTGACTGTTTCCTCAGAAACACTAACACACACCACACACACACACACACCTGAGTCCTGTGTATGCAGCAGTAGTCCTGCGACCCCCCCTCAGTGTGGGGGTTCTCCATCAGAGGCAGGTCTCTCACAGCAGTGACCCACTGAGAGGGGGGGCCCGTCCTCAGCAGACGCACACTCACTGAGGCCGTGTAGTGGTTCTTAAAGCTGATCTCCTCCACCTGACACCAACACACACACACACCACACACACACACAACACACACACACACACACACACACACACACACACACACACACACACACACACACACACACACACACACACACACACACACACACACACACACACACACACACACACAGAGTGAGGGTTATAAACACTGTACAAACGCTGTGTGTTGCTGCGTGTGATGAGGATGTGTCAGCAGTGTTAGCAGTGTTAGCAGTGTTAGCAGTGTCGGCAGTGTTAGTGTTGGCAGTGTTAGCAGTGTTAGCAGTGTCGGCAGTGTTGGCAGTGTCGGCAGTGTTGGCAGTGTTAGCAGTGTCGGCAGTGTTAGTGTTAGCAGTGTCGGCAGTGTTGGCAGTGTTAGCAGTGTCGGCAGTGTTAGTGTTAGCAGTGTTGGCAGTGTTGGCAGTGTTAGCAGTGTCGGCAGTGTTGGCAGTGTTAGCAGTGTCGGCAGTGTTGGCAGTGTTAGCATTGTCGGCAGTGTTAGTGTTAGCAGTGTCGGCAGTGTTGGCAGTGTTAGCAGTGTCGGCAGTGTTAGTGTTAGCAGTGTTGGCAGTGTTAGTGTTAGCAGTGTTAGCAGTGTTGTCAGTGTCAGCAGTGTCGGCAGTGTTAGTGTTAGCAGTGTTAGCAGTGTTGGCAGTGTCGGCAGTTTCGGCAGTGTCGGCAGTGTTAGTGTTAGCAGTGTTGGCAGTGTCGGCAGTGTCGGCAGTGTCGGCAGTGCCGGGTGTTGGCGGTGTTGGCGGTGTTGGTGGTGTTGGCGGTGTTGGCGGTGTCGGCAGTGTCGGCAGTGCCGGGTGTTGGCGGTGTTGGCGGTGTTGGCGGTGTCGGCAGTGTCGGCAGTGCCGGGTGTTGGCGGTGTTGGCGGTGTTGGCGGTGTTGGCGGTGTTGGCGGTGTAGGCGGTGTTGGCGGTGTTGGCGGTGTTGGCGGTGTTGGCGGTGTTGGCGGTGTCGGCGGTGTCGGCAGTGTCGGCAGTGTCGGCAGTGTTAGCAGAGTTGTCTCACGTTGACGGTCTTCGCAAAGGGCAGAGTGACGTCCAGCACGCAGACCCCAGAGAGAGGCTCTGTCTCTCCGAGGTGCAGGAACACCGGGGGTTTGATGCTGGTGTCCACCGGCAGGAGGACATCACTGCTGCTGCTGCACATCTGCAGGAGACACATCAGAGACATTTAGATCACACACATCATCTGCGGGAGACACATCAGAGACATTTAGATCAGCACATCATCTGGAGGAGACACATCATAGACATGTAAACACACACATCATCTGGAGGAGACACATTAGAGACATTTAGATCACATATCATCTGTAGGAGACACAGGGACATTTAAACACACACATCCTCTGGAGGAGACACATCAGAGACATTTAGATCACACATCTTCTGCAGGAGACACATCAAGACATTTAGATCACACATCATCTGCAGGAGACACATCAGAGACATTTAGATCAGACACATCATCTGCAGGAGACACATCAGAGACATTTAGATCACACACATCATCTGGAGGAGACACATCAGAGACATTTAGATCACACAGATCATCTGCAGGAGACACATCAGAGACATTTAGATCACACAGATCATCTGCAGGAGACACATCAGAGACATTTAGATCACACAGATCATCTGCAGGAGACATCAGAGACATTTAGATCACACACATCATCTGCATGGACACATCAGAGACATTTAGATCACACACATCATCTGCAGGAGACACATCAGAGACATTTAGATCACACACATCATCTGCAGGAGACACATCAGAGACATTTAGATCACACACAATCTGCAGGAGACACATCAGAGACATTTAGATCACACACATCATCTGGAGGAGACACATCAGAGACATTTAGATCACACATCATCTGCAGGAGACACATCAGAGACATTTAGATCACACACTCATCTGCAGGAGACACATCAGAGACATTTAGATCACACATCTCTGCAGGAGACACATCAGAGACATTTAGATCAGACACATCATCTGGAGGAGACACATCAGAGACATTTAGATCAGACACATCATCTGGAGGAGACACATCAGAGACATTTAGATCAGACACATCATCTGCAGGAGACACATCAGAGACATTTAGATCACACACATTCTGGAGAGACACATCAGAGACATTTAGATCACACATCATCTGCAGGGACACATCAGAGACATTTAGATCAGACACATCATCCAGGACACATCAGAGACATTTAGATCACACATCATCTGCAGGAGACACATCAGAGACATTTAGATCAGACACATCATCTGGAGGAGACACATCAGACACATTTAGATCACACACATCATCTGGAGGAGACACATCAGAGACATTTAGATCACACACATCATCTGCAGGAGACACATCAGAGACATTTAGATCAGACACATCATCATCAGGAGACACATCAGAGACATTTAGATCAGACACATCATCTGCAGGAGACACTCAAGACATTTAGATCACACACATCATCTGCAGGAGACACATCAGAGACATTTAGATCAGACACATCATCTGGAGGAGACACATCAGAGACATTTAGATCACACACATCATCTGCAGGAGACACATCAGAGACATTTAGATCACACACATCATCTGCAGGAGACACATCAGAGACATTTAGATCACACACATCATCTGGAGGAGACACATCAGAGACTTTAGATCACACACATCATCTGCGGAGACACATCAGAGACATTTAGATCACACACATCATCTGGGAGACACATCAGAGACATTTAGATCAACACATCATCCACAGGAGACACATCAGAGACATTTAGATCACACACATCATCTGCAGAGACACATCAGAGACATTTAGATCACACACATCATCTGGAGGAGACACATCAGAGACATTTAGATCACACACATCATCTGGAGGAGACACATCAGAGACATTTAGATCACACACATCATCTGGAGGAGACACATCAGAGACATTTAGATCACACACATCATCTGGAGGAGACACATCAGAGACATTTAGATCACACACATCATCTGGAGGAGACACATCAGAGACATTTAGATCACACACATCATCTGCAGGAGACACATCAGAGACATTTAGATCACACACATCATCAGCAGGAGACACATCAGAGACATTTAGATCACACACATCATCAGCAGGAGACATCAGAGACATTTAGATCACACATCATCTGCAGGAGACACATCAGAGACATTTAGATCACACACATCATCTGGAGGAGACACATCAGACACATTTAGATCAGACACATCATCTGGAGGAGACACATCAGAGACATTTAGATCACACACATCATCTGCAGGAGACATCAGAGACATTTAGATCACACACATCATCTGGAGGAGACACATCAGAGACATTTAGATCAGACACATCATCTGGAGGAGACACATCAGAGACATTTAGATCACACACATCATCCACAGTGATGTTTAACTGGTGGGGGGAAACTACAATGACATGAATGCAGAGAATATGTTGTTGTTGTTTTGATGTTGTAGATCACCACTTGTTGTTGTTGTTGTTGTTGATATTGTAGATCACCACTTGTTGTTGTTGTTGTTGATATTGTAGATCACCACATGTTGTTGTTGTTGTTTTGATATTGTAGATCACCACTTGTTGTTGTTGTTGTTGTTGATATTGTAGATCACCACTTGTTGTTGTTGTTGTTGATATTGTAGATCACCACTTGTTGTTGTTGTTGTTGATATTGTAGATCACCACTTGTTGTTGTTGTTGTTGATATTGTAGATCACCACATGTTGTTGTTGTTGTTTTGATATTGTAGATCACCACTTGTTGTTGTTGTTGTTGTTGATATTGTAGATCACCACTTGTTGTTGTTGTTGTTGTTGATATTGTAGATCACCACATGTTGTTGTTGTTTTGATATTGTAGATCACCACATGTTGTTGTTGTTGTTTTTGATATTGTAGATCACCACATGTTGTTGTTGTTGTTGTTGATATTGTAGATCACCACTTGTTGTTGTTGTTGATATTGTAGATCACCACTTGTTGTTGTTGTTGTTGATATTGTAGATCACCACTTGTTGTTGTTGTTGTTGATGTTGTAGATCACCACATGTTGTTGTTGTTGTTGTTGTTGATATTGTAGATCACCACATGTTGTTGTTGTTGATATTGTAGATCACCACTTGTTGTTGTTGTTGATATTGTAGATCACCACATGTTGTTGTTGTTGTTGTAGATCACCACATGTTGTTGTTGTTGATATTGTAGATCACCACATGTTGTTGTTTTGATATTGTAGATCACCACTTGTTGTTGTTTTGATATTGTAGATCACCACATGTTGTTGTTGTTGTTGTTGTAGATCACCACATGTTGTTGTTGTTGATATTGTAGATCACCACATGTTGTTGTTGTTGATATTGTAGATCACCACATGTTGTTGTTTTGATATTGTAGATCACCACATGTTGTTGTTGTTGTTGTTGTTGATATTGTAGATCACCACATGTTGTTGTTGTTGATATTGTAGATCACCACTTGTTGTTGTTGTTGTTGTTGATATTGTAGATCACCACTTGTTGTTGTTGATGATATTGTAGATCACCACTTGTTGTTGTTGTTGATATTGTAGATCACCACATGTTGTTGTTGATGATATTGTAGATCACCACTTGTTGTTGTTGTTGATATTGTAGATCACCACTTGTTGTTGTTGATGATATTGTAGATCACCACTTGTTGTTGTTGTTGATATTGTAGATCACCACATGTTGTTGTTGTTGATATTGTAGATCACCACATGTTGTTGTTGATGATATTGTAGATCACCACTTGTTGTTGTTGTTGTTGTTGATATTGTAGATCACCACATGCTGCTCATCTCTGCTCCACACGGCCTCTTTCTGAATCTGCATCTCTCCTCTGTCGTAGCTCCATCAGATTTGACTGAACTCGGTTTAGGGCTGAACTAACAACTATTTGGATAATCGATTAATCTGACGATTATTTCTACGATGAATCGGATAAGAAACGCCTTTCCTGGAGAGAAAAGACGGAGTGTGCATAGGAGCACAGTTTACATGAATACATGAAAGACATGCTACAAACTATTCACTGTGTCCTAGGGCACTCCTTAAATACAGCACAGTGTCTCAACCCGACCTACTTTCTGCAAACACTTTGAAATAGCTGAAGGACAACATTGGCATAGTTTAAATAAGTTAAAACAAGTCAAGTTAGTCATTAGTTTGTTTAGTATTTGGCCGTGTAATCAGCCTGGTAATGTGCAGCGAGTCATTATTGAAAACAAGCCCTGACAGTATGATCACAGAGAGAGAGGCGGAGTCAGCATTTCACCACTTCCTGCCCTCGTCTCAGAGCCAATGGGATTTCTCCAAAGGATTGTGGAAAATATCTGAACTAAGGTCTGTGGTTGAGACACATTGAAGAGACGGATCACGCTTTGTTCTAGGACATTAGATATCAGCAGTGACCCCACTGGGATCTCTGAAGGCTGACGTGTCTGAGAAACGATGGTTGTTACCAATGGCTGAACAGGACTACAGAAGTCGTGGAGGACGTTGTACGTCATTACGCCGAACACGTGAACACTCCTCTAAGTGTGTTTCTGTTCTGCTTGAGAGCAAGTACCTGCCTCCTGCAGACTGTTCAAACAAACGCTTCAACTCGTTCCATTTAGAATCTGTGTGTTTGAATATGGATCTGAAGTTGGCGTGACGCTGAAGTCGTGCTGCTGGACTCGGCTGTAGTTCCTTTATAACATAACGTTAGCATGTTGCTTCTGGCCATTAGATTTATGATTTGAACATTATAACAGTAGGGTAGACATGTGGAGATTATCAGGCTGAACAAAACGTGCATTCATCAAACAGGTTCGTTTTCCACAGACCTTATTTTCCATAATCCTATGGAGAAATCCCTTTTTATGGAGGGAACCAACAGCTTCCTGCAGGGTCAACACGTCCTCCCTGCTCCTCTCTGTTAGCAGGTTACAGGGTTAGACCAAAGCTACGTCCTGTATGTATGAACCTCTCTGTTAGCAGGTTACAGGGTTAAACCAAAGCTACGTCCTGTATGAACCTCTCTGTTAGCAGGTTACAGGGTTAAACCAAAGCTACGTCCTGTGTGAACCTCTCTGTTAGCAGGTTACAGGGTTAGACCAAAGCTACGTCCTGTGTGTATGGTAAATCCCCGCACCTCAAGCACGTTGTGTCTTTTAGGAGACA
>CM062265.1:483516-521016 GCA_031216635.1 Dissostichus eleginoides | reverse complement strand
AGAGGGAGGAAGAGGAGGAGCTGAGGAGAGGGAGCAGGAAGAGGAAGAGCTGAGGAGAGGGAGGAGGAGGAAGGGCTGAGGAGAGGGAGGAAGAGGAAGAGCTGAGGAGAGGGAGGAGGAGGAGGAGGAAGAGGAGGAGGAGGAGGAGGAGGAAGAGGAGGAGGAGAGGGAGGAGGAGGAGGAGAAGGAGGAGGAGGAGCTGAGGAGAGGGAGGAGGAGGAAGGGCTGAGGAGAGGGAGGAGGAGGAGGAGCTGAGGAGAGGGAGGAGGAAGAGGAAGAGCTGAGGAGAGGGAGGAGGAGGAGGAGGAAGAGCTGAGGAGAAGGAGGAAGAAGAGCTGAGGAGAGGGAGGAAGAGGAGGAGCTGAGGAGAGGGAGGAAGAGGAAGAGCTGAGGAGAGGGAGGAGGAAGATGAAGAGCTGAGGAGAGGGAGGAAGAGGAGGAAGAGCTGAGGAGAAGGAGGAAGAAGAGCTGAGGAGAGGGAGGAAGAGGAAGGGCTGAGGAGAGGGAGGAAGAGGAGGAAGAGCTGACGAGAAGGAGGAAGAAGAGCTGAGGAGAAGGAGGAGGAAGAGGACAAGCTGAGGAGAGGGAGGAGGAGGAAGAGCTGAGGAGAAGGAGGAGGAAGAGCTGAGGAGAGGGAGGAGGAGGAAGAGCTGAGGAGAGGGAGGAAGAGGAAGAGCTGAGGAGAGGGAGGAAGAGGAGGAAGAGCTGAGGAGAAGGAGGAGGAAGAGCTGAGGAGAGGGAGGAAGAGGAGGAAGAGCTGAGGAGAGGGATGAGGAAGAGCTGAGGAGAGGGAGGAGGAAGAGGAAGAGGGAGGAGGAAGAGGGAGGAGGAAGAAGAGCTGAGGAAGAGGGAGGAGGAAGAGGGAGGAGGAAGAGGGAGGAGGAGGAAGAGGAGGAGGAAGAGCTGAGGAAGAGGGAGGAGGAGGAAGGGCTGAGGAAGAGGGAGGAGGAGGAAGAGGGAGGAGGAAGAGGGAGGAGGAGGAAGAGGGAGGAAGAGGGAGGAGGAGGAAGAGGAGGAGGAAGAGCTGAAGAAGAGGGAGGAGGAGGAAGGGCTGAGGAAGAGGGAGGAGGAGGAAGGGCTGAGGAAGAGGGAGGAGGAGGAAGAGGGAGGAGGAAGAGGGAGGAGGAGGAAGAGGAGGAGGAAGGGCTGAAGAAGAGGGAGGAGGAGGAAGGGCTGAGGAAGAGGGAGGAGGAGGAAGAGGGAGTAGGAGGAAGAGGGAGGAGGAGGAAGGGCTGAGGAAGAAGGAGGAGGAGGAAGAGGGAGGAGGAAGAGGGAGGAGGAGGAAGAAGGAGGAGGAAAAGGGAGGAGGAAGAGGGAGGAGGAGGAAGAGGGAGGAGGAGGAAGAGCTGAGGAAGAGGGAGGAGGAGGAAGGGCTGAGGAAGAGGGAGGAGGAGGAAGAGGGAGGAGGAAGAGGGAGGAGGAGGAAGAGGAGGAGGAGGAAGAGCTGAGGAAGAGGGAGGAGGAGGAAGGGCTGAGGAACAGGGAGGAGGAGGAAGAGGGAGGAGGAGGAAGAGGGAGGAGGAGGATGGGCTGAGGAAGAGGGAGGAGGAGGAAGAGGGAGGAGGAAGAGGGAGGAGGAGGAAGAAGGAGGAGGAAAAGGGAGGAGGAAGAGGGAGGAGGAGGAACAGGGAGGAGGAAGAGGGAGGAGGAGGAAGAGCTGAGGAAGAGGGAGGACGAGGAAGGGCTGAGGAAGAGGGAGGAGGAAGAGGGAGGAGGAGGAAGAGGAGGAGGAGGAGGAAGAGCTGAGGAAGAGGAGGAGGAGGAGGGAGGAGGAGGAAGAGGGAGGAGGAAGAGGGAGGAGGAGGAAGGGCTGAGGAAGAGGGAGGAGGAGGAAGAGGGAGGAGGAAGAGGGAGGAGGAGGAAGGGCTGAGGAAGAGGGAGGAGGAGGAAGAGGGAGGAGGAGGAAGAGGGAGGAGGAAGAGGGAGGAGGAGGAAGAGGGAGGAGGAGGAAGAGGGAGGAGGAAGAGGGAGGATGAGGAGGGAGGAGGAGGAAGAGGGAGGAGGAAGAGGGAGGAGGAGGAAGGGCTGAGGAAGAGGAGGAGGAGGAAGAGGGAGGAGGAGGAAGAGGGAGGAGGAAGAGGGAGGAGGAGGAAGGGCTGAGGAGGAAGAGGGAGGAGGAGGAAGAGGGAGGAGGAGGAAGAGGGAGGAGGAAGAGGGAGGAGGAGGAAGAGGGAGGAGGAGGAAGAGGGAGGATGAGGAGGGAGGAGGAGGAAGAGGGAGGAGGAAGAGGGAGGAGGAGGAAGGGCTGAGGAAGAGGGAGGAGGAGGAAGAGGGAGGAGGAGGAAGAGGGAGGAGGAGAGGGAGGAGGAGGAAGAGGGAGGAGGAAGAGGGAGGAGGAGGAAGAGGAGGAGGAAGAGGGAGGAGGAGGAAGAGGGAGGAGGAGGAAGAGGAAGGAGGAAGAGGGAGGAGGAGGAAGAGGGAGGAGCTACCTCTTGTTTTTTAAGGTGAGCGTAGGAGACGCATTTCAGTTTATTTTGTTTTGATACATTTGCAACTTTTATTAATGCATTTTTATATTGCAGCAAGGAGCAGCAAGGAGCAGCAAGGAGCAGCAAGAAGGAGCAAGGAGCAGCAAGGAGCAGCAAGGAGCAGCAAGAAGGAGCAAGGAGCAGCAAGGAGCAGCAAGGAGCAGCAAGGAGCAGCAAGAAGGAGCAAGGAGCAGCAAGGAGCAGCAAGGAGCAGCAAGAAGGAGCAAGGAGCAGCAAGGAGCAGCAAGGAGCAGCAAGGAGCAGCAAGGAGCAGCAAGGAGCAGCAAGGAGCAGCAAGAAGGAGCAAGAAGGAGCAAGGAGCAGCAAGAAGGAGCAAGGAGCAGCAAGGAGCAGCAAGGAGCAGCAAGGAGCAGCAAGGAGCAGCAAGGAGCAGCAAGGAGCAGCAAGGAGCAGCAAGAAGGAGCAAGGAGCAGCAAGAAGGAGCAAGGAGCAGCAAGGTGCAGCAAGGAGCAGCAAGGAGCAGCAAGGAGCAGCAAGGTGCAGCAAGGAGCAGCAAGGAGCAGCAAGGAGCAGCAAGGAGCAGCAAGGAACAGCAAGAAGGAGCAAGGAGCAGCGAGGTGCAGCAAGGAGCAGCAAGGAGCAGCAAGGTGCAGCAAGGTGCAGCAAGGTGCAACAAGGTGCTGCACCTGAGCAAGGTGCTGCACCTGAGCAAGGTGCAGCACTCCTTGCTCAGGTGCAGCAAGGTGCAGCACCTGAGCAAGGAGTGCTGCACTCCTTGCTCAGGTGCTGCACTCCTTGCTCAGGTGCTGCACTCCTTGCTCAGGTGCTGCACTCCTTGCTCAGGTGCAGCACCTTGCTCAGGTGCTCCTCGGTGGAGTGAACTCCGTCTGTAGTCTCTCTCTCAGCTGAACGAGGCTCCTTCTTCCAGATGGAGGATGTACAAACAGCAGCAAGCTCTCTGCCCTCTCTCCAGCAGAAACTTTAACTTTAGGTAACAACGGTTTCAAATCAGCATCTCTTGGATTCAAAAAACTCAAATAAAACTCTAAAAATCTTTTATGGCATATCTTTTTTGTAAAATCTGATGTTTATAAGCTGCTTAGTTTTCTAGACTAGACATGAGTAAATGATCCTAAGTTCAACAAACAGGAGGTGCCCACGAGGAGCTGAACCCCTGTATGAAGATATGAAATAGCTGCTGTGCAGTTTCTCAGTGGATGTTTGCAGGAGTCTGAGGGTCTTTTCTCGATTTCTAGATGTTTCCTTAAATCATCTTTTAAATGTATTTGTTATAACATGGCACCCCATGTGTTACATATCAAAATGTTCAGGACAATCTCTGGTCTTGCTATAAATGCAAATCACTCACCGTAGAGCACTGTGTGATGAGACATGTAGCTCTAAAGCTTAACATTTGACATCCGATTTTCGGAAAATCTTCAAAACTCTTGTGAGAACACAAATTTACTCATGTCATCCAAATGTTTTAGTGTTTTAGATTTGGTTACCAAAGTCTTAGGATCACAAAAGTAGTGAAATATATGAATTACACGGTATATACATGTATAATTCATGTCTAAAATGAAAATGTGTAAATTCAAATTGCTTGTAAAATATGTTTTTGTGCATGTAAATGGTCTGCAAAGACTAAAATGAGTGATGAAAGAAAGGGTCGTTTCCACTCTGCTGATTCAGGATCCCAATATGAATGTGAATAAGCTTTATTACTGATGGATTTGTTTTATTTGAAACTCCCTCTGGAGGAACACAGGGATTTTAGCCTCTGCAGACCATTTACATGCACTAAAAGAGAGGAACACCACAGAAGAAGAACAGGGCCTCAAGTAAATAACTGGGATGTTTCATGGTGATGTCTATGCTCTGAATCTCAGTGTGTTATGAGTGGTGAGATGTAATGACTTCAGACGCCTCTCAGTGTTCAGATCCATGTAAGTCCTCTCCTCTGAGCGATGGATGAACCGGATCATATTAAACCTGAGTGGGAACAGTTTTATTTTTGATTTAAAGATCAGCGCTCAGCTCCTTAAGACTCAGATGATCTGAGGATCAGCGATACAGACATCTTTAATCTGCAGAGCGTGGATATCTAAGATCCTCTCAGAACAGATCTGTGAGGGTAACAACGTGCAGGAGGACACTAAAACACTTCAGGCTGTATCGCTCTTCATCTGTCAGTCTTTATTAACTTCAACTGCTATTGTTCCATAATAGTTCATGTAGATTTGAAATAAAGCAATTGATCCACTTCCTGACGTCCTTCTGCCGGATATCACGGATATTTGAGGAGAGTAAGGGTCCATCTCACTCGAGACCAGATGCAGTTCATCATGTCCACATATCTGACATTTGTTTTAACTAAATAACATTGAGATCCTTTATTCCTAAAACCAAAATGTCTTTATTTCCGTGGTCTGTAAAACAAAGCATATCCCCTTTTCTTTGTTTTGTTTTGGTCATTAGCTAAAAGCTCAAATCTGAGATATATCACGTCTTTTGTTTTTCTGATTCCTGTCAGGGAGGATTCAGGCTCTGTGACCGCCCAATGAGCGCCTCGCTGCACATCATCATAACGAGCTGTCTTAGAACCACACTGTCCCTGCGTCAGGTGCAGCTCACAGTGCTTCAGCAAGGCACACATCACCCTTTAAGCAAAGCAGAACACCTGAGGTATCAGTTTAACCCTTTCAGAGACACTCAGTGAAAGGTCTGAGAGGACAACATCAGAGGACAACATCAGACACAATGAGAGGACAACATCAGACACAATGAGAGGACAACATGAGACACAGTGAGAGGACAACATCAGAGGACAACATCAGACACAGTGAGAGGACAACATCAGACACAGTGAGAGGACAACATCAGAGGACAACATCAGAGGACAACATCAGACACAGTGAGAGGACAACATCAGACACAGTGAGAGGACAACATCAGAGGACAACATCAGACACAATGAGAGGACAACATCAGAGGACAACATCAGACACAATGAGAGGACAACATCAGACACAGTGAGAGGACAACATCAGAGGACAACATCAGAGGACAACATCAGACACAGTGAGAGGACAACATCAGACACAGTGAGAGGACAACATGAGACACAGTGAGAGGACAAAATCAGAGGACAACATCAGACACAGTGAGAGGACAACATGAGACACAGTGAGAGGACAAAATCAGAGGACAACATCAGACACAGTGAGAGGACAACATCAGAGGACAACATCAGACACAGTGAGAGGACAACATCAGACACAGTGAGAGGACAACATCAGACACAGTGAGAGGACAACATCAGAGGACAACATCAGACACAATGAGAGGACAACATCAGACACAGTGAGAGGACAACATCAGACACAGTGAGAGGACAACATCAGACACAGTGAGAGGACAACATCAGACACAGTGAGAGGACAACATCAGAGGACAACATCAGACACAATGAGAGGACAACATCAGACACAGTGAGAGGACAACATCAGACACAGTGAGAGGACAACATCAGAGGACAACATCAGACACAATGAGAGGACAACATGAGACACAGTGAGAGGACAACAGCAGACACAGTGAGAGGACAACATCAGAGGACAACATCAGACACAATGAGAGGACAATATCAGACAAAATGAGAGGACAACATCAGACACAGTGAGAGGACAACATCAAACACAATGAGAGGACAACATCAACACAATGAGAGGACAACATCAGACACAATGAGAGGACAACATCAGACACAATGAGAGGACAACATCAGACACAATGAGAGGACAACATCAAACACAATGAGAGGACAACATCAGAGGACAACATCAGACACAATGAGAGGACAACATCAGAGGACAACATCAGACACAATGAGAGGACAACATCAGACACAGTGAGAGGACAGCATCAGACACAATGAGAGGACAACATCAGAGGACAACATCAGACACAATGAGAGGACAACATCAGAGGACAACATCAGACACAATGAGAGGACAACATCAGACACAATGAGAGGACAACATCAGACACAATGAGAGGACAACATCAGACACAGTGAGAGGACAGCATCAAACACAATGAGAGGACAACATCAGACACAGTGAGAGGACAACATCAGACACAATGAGAGGACAACATCAAACACAATGAGAGTACAACATCAGACACAATGAGAGGACAACATCAGAGGACAACATCAGACACAATGAGAGGACAACATCAGACACAGTGAGAGGACAACATCAGACACAATGAGAGGACAACATCAAACACAATGAGAGGACAACATCAGACACAGTGAGAGGACAACATCAGACACAATGAGAGGACAACATCAAACACAATGAGAGTACAACATCAAACACAATGAGAGGACAACATCAGACACAATGAGAGGACAACATCAGACACAATGAGAGGAAAACATCAAACACAATGAGAGGACAACATCAAACACAATGAGAGGACAACATCAGAGGACAACATCAGACACAATGAGAGGACAACATCAGACACAATGAGAGGACAACATCAAACACAATGAGAGGACAACATCAGACACAATGAGAGGACAACATCAGACACAATGAGAGGACAACATCAAACACAATGAGAGGACAACATCATACACAATGAGAGGACAACATCAGACACAATGAGAGGACAACATCAAACACAATGAGAGGACAACATCAGACACAATGAGAGGACAACATCAAACACAATGAGAGGACAACATCAGACACAATGAGAGGACAACATCAGACACAATGAGAGGACAACATCAAACACAATGAGAGGACAACATTAGACACAATGAGAGGACAACATCAGACACAATGAGAGGACAACATCAAACACAATGAGAGGACAACATCAGACACAATGAGAGGACAACATCAGACACAATGAGAGGACAACATCAAACATAATGAGAGGACAACATCAGACACAATGAGAGGACAACATCAGACACAATGAGAGGACAACATCAGAGGACAACATCAGACACAATGAGAGGACAACATCAGACACAATGAGAGGACAACATCAAACACAATGAGAGGACAACATCAGACACAATGAGAGGACAACATCAGACACA
Organism: Dissostichus eleginoides; assembly: GCA_031216635.1. Lineage (NCBI taxonomy): Eukaryota > Metazoa > Chordata > Actinopteri > Perciformes > Nototheniidae > Dissostichus > Dissostichus eleginoides. The sequence continues at coordinate 513,459 of CM062265.1, read as the reverse complement.
ATGAGAGGACAACATTAGACACAGTGACATGGTGATTCTTCTCTGTGAAATAAAGGAAGACAAAATCAACAAATAGGATCAAATATGTTTGATTATGTAGATATTTTAACTTGAATTCCTCCGGATTGTGAGAAACAGCGACCTCCCTGTCTGAACCTCAACAGGAGATTGACCATACATTTGACTTAATAATAAATAAAAACACCTTTATTAGACATCTATTTGATGCGATCAGCTTGTAAACGCAGGTGTTTGTGAGTTATCTCCCACAGGAAGTCAGCTGTTTATTATCTCTTGTGTGGTTTGTCACCAGGCAGCAGTTTGTCCTGTCAGGTGACGAGCTGACGTTACCTCACACACACTCTGCATCGGGCCACACACACCTGCTGCTGTCAATCACACACAGTGTACTGCTCACACACACACACACATACACACACACACACACACACACACACACACCCCACCATGCATTCATACATGCCTGTCACATTCCATTCTCAGTAAAAATACACCAAAAAGGTCAACAGGGGTAAGCACTGTGCTTCCTGTTTTAGCCCTTGGTGTGTGTGTGTGTGTGTGTGTGTGTGTTTGTGTGTGTGTGTGTGTGTGAAAGTGAGATAAGTTCACGGATCAATGGCATATGTACCTAATTGTTTACATACCTTTAGGACCTCTAGAAAGGCTGGTCCCTGCAAGTGATGATCAGAAATGTGGTCCACAATTCAAACAAAAACCAGTATGTGTGTGTGTGTCTTTAAGACGGGCTGCGTGTGTGTTTACCTGTGATTTGTTGTGTCTTTATTGGAGAACAACAAAAACAAGTTGATTCAGGAGCCTTTACATGCATGTTAGTGTCCCCTGGACATTAATGAATCAAGTGAGCCAGTCTGTGTCCACCTGCTCTCATGGTGAGTTTGTTTTAAACTCTGAGTAAACAGAGCCTTGTCCTATGTGCCCTTTCAAAGTAAAAGCCTTTGACGCTGACTTTCAGCTGTTTGACTTTGAAAAGAATTCTGCCTGGCTGCCTCTGAAATTAATAAATGAAGAGTTTACACGGAAGTCTCCCAGTTTGTAGATTGAGTTCATCGGAGCATTTCAGGTGGGAGTCTAATGTCCGCCGTGAAGGACGGACGCTCGCTCCATTAAAGGGAACACTGTCAGTCAGAAAGATCCTTTCTACACACAGTGAATATCAGGAGGCCCTGAGCTGCAACACAACAACTCTTCAGAAAACTGAACTGAGATCAGTGACCGTCCGTGGGGATTCATTTCTGTATTTCCTTTACTGAACAAATGTGTTCTTATTTCAGAGGGAATTTCCTTCATTCTTTAATGTTTCTTCGTCTTTTTTTGAATAACTTTATTTGTGTTCTGTCCAATCAATCAATCAATCAATCAATCAATCAATCAATCAAAGTTTATTTATATAGCCCAATATCTATGGAGCTACTTCAGGGTCATAAGTTTTGATCATTCAAAAAAATACAATTTATTTGAAAGTTCAAGTTTTTATCCTGAACTTTGAAAAATACAATGATGTATTCAAAATAAAAATAAGTATTTGAAATCATTTTTCAGGTTGAATATTATTTTGATTCAGTTCAGCAATTTTTTTGAATAAAATATTTATTTTCATATTTCACTTTTATACATATTTTGATATTTGAATCCTTATTTTTGTTGCAGATATTACGTTTTCAGATTCAAAACAATTATTTTTTCAGGTTTCACATTGCTTTTCACCTTCAGTTCTTTTTACACTTTCAGATCTTTTTACACTTTCAGATCTTTTTTCACTTTCAGATCTTTTTTTTTCGCTTTCAAACTTTTGGCCCTGATGTTGCTCGGGGGGGCGGGCTTACCAAAGAGTAGTTGGGCATCCTGAGTGACAGGACTCCCTCTGTTATGTTGCCTTCATGGATGTTAGGTTGCGCGAGAAATATAACTCAACACTTTCTATACACAATACTCCCGTGATTGGTGGGAAACCAAACTGATACCAGCGTCAAAGTTCCGTTAAGCGAGCTCTTGAGCATCGTAATTCTATAAGGGCACTAGAATGTGCCCTTACTCTCAGAGCACTTCACTGAAACCCAGAAGATGGTCTGTGATTCAGCTCAAAGCCCGGTGTGCAGCGATAGAAAGCAGTGCTAAATCTCAGAGAGCGTCTATAAAATAAAGCTGTCTCATCACACTCAGACCTCAGTGTTTCACCTGCTTCACTCCATGAAGGCAGGGGTTTTAATAAAGTGGCTTGAAGAGGAAGCCAAACCGTAAAGAGATAAGAAAGTCCTTTATGAGCCCAGGTGATAATGAGGTTGTTGGCAGAGATGATGTAATAACAGCAACGTCCCAACATGGTGATTGATGCTCTTCCATTAACTTTATAAGTGTTTGTTCTCTGGAGATTCATTAAGGCCTACAAAGTGTACGCCTGCTCTTTAATAAAAACAACGTGATCTCATCACTTCTTTAAGTGTAATGTGCTGCGTTAGGGTTGTCTCTTCTTTGTGTTTCTCCACACAGCAGGAGGCTTCTTTTCCTGTCAGGTGTTCAGAGTGTCTCAAAGTTAGTATATATGTTAAAATAAATATAAAAATGTACGCTGTAGCCGTTTAACAAAGCCCAGTCTGTACCTCCTCGACTCCTCGACTCCTCGACTCCTCGACTCCTCGCCTTGAGAGTGTGAGAATGATCAATATATCAAAGGTTACTATGTGTTTTATCAAGTAAATTGTCTGACCATTTAATATGTTTTGAAAGAATTTTATTTGGTTACGCCACTAGAGGGCGACAGAAGATCTGAATGGAGCAGCAAGAGCCAAGAGGCGTGGCCAATAGAACCTGGCACACAAATACTAATCACAAAATGAAAAGCAAAAGACAGGAAGTCAAACCAGAGAGTTCACGAGGAGAGTTCTACTAAATAAAACAGGAAACATTAAAACATTCAATAATCAGGATCATGACAATTTAGCTGGTGGTGAAGTCCATAGAGACTTGGCTTGAGAACCGGAAGGTAAAAGGTTCTTCCTAAAAATAAAAGACTTGATTTTCAGACCAAAGTCCACATTTTGAGAAAAAATACAGAATTTGTATGTTTCAGAGAAAAAGATGAGATCTGAGATTTTATTAAAAAGTCAGAATGTTTGTATCTTTAGGGAAAAGTAAGGATTTTAGATTGTCAGACAATAATCTGAAAATAAAGATTTTGGGAAAATACAGAATTTTCCGGTTTGAGAAAAATCTGAATTCAGAAATCATTAGACAAAAGTAGTGATTTTAGATTTAAAAAAAAAAAAAGGATTTTCAGAGAAAACAGAATCTTGAGGTCTCCGAGAAAAAATTAGAATTATGTCATTTTGAGAGAGATGTCAGAATTTGAGAACTCATAAAAAGTCAGAATTCCCACATTTTCAGAAAGAAGTCAGGATTGTAAGAGAAAAATCTGAATCTTGAGGAAATTCAGTATTAAGAGATTTCCAGAAAAGATCTTGTGGAAGGTCACGAGTTCAAGTCCCGGAGAGACCACGTGCTGCCGAGGTGTCCCTGAACAAGGCACCGCTACCTGCTCCTAACACCAGGATGTAATGAAGGATGTACATTTCTCCTCTGTGGGACAAAGAGGAGTTCCTTCTTCTTCTGGTTTCTTTTTCATCTCTATAGTATATTATTCCCTTTTCAACATGCAGTAACTTGGTGCATAGACACACTCCATCTATAACAGCAGGGAACATTCACAGCAATCCCCCGTGTGTTTGAAAGGATAAAGACAGCTGTAATTATTACACTCAGCAGGTACAGTGTGGATGTAATGATGTGTGTGTGCAGGTGTGTTTGACCTGAGCACACCTGAGTAATAGATGTGTGTGTGTTTGATGTGAGCCCTGAGAGCAACTGACATTATAAACCAAGTTCATTATTATTTCCTCTCCAGGTGTTAGGCTTTATGGGATCAGTCCGGCTTCAGAGGCTCTTTACGACTTCACGAGGCTGAGAAACACCTCCAGGAGGAACAGATAACAGCAATGAGCCTCTGTGACAGCTTGTGTGGGAATTACTACAGTCAAATATAATCATTCAGCTGTATTCTCTGAATGAATACTAAACTGTGATCCTGCCGTCAGAGAGGAGCTCGGTGAACGTCCCAGAATCACAGCAGGGGGTTGTTTATGAAACCAACATCATGTTGAAATGATCAAGGATCTGTGAAAGTACTCAAATATGTTGAGATATTATCTTTAACCTCTTCCAGAAATGTGTTAAAATACTCCCAGTTATCATCAACCAAAGGCTTCATTGGGCAAGTGGCGAATCCACCATCTTCATACATCTGTTATCATTTTCAAACCAATCAAAAGCAGTCCAGTATTTTCTAAAGGGTCAATAGTCCTGTGTTTGAGGTCATTAACAACAGGTGGCTCCTTTATTCTCCACTAGGGGGCCGTGGCTCCATCTGCAGGGACTTGCCGTTGTTGGGGTAAGGAAGGCCGTTAGGACCCAAATGCAGAACAAGGTACTTTGCAGAAAAATGCTTTATTATCCGGCAAAAGCAAGGGCAAAAAACAAAAACTCTCTCTTCTTCTTGGCATTCAACTTCAGGGATCTGAAAACAACTGAAAGACAAGCAGAACTTAAGGGGTCGAGGAGACCTGATAAAGAGGTTTATAAGTACAGTCCATTTCATATTTCTTCTTCATTTAAAATCCTGTCTGCCCAAGCACTGATTTAAAACCAATATCTGCATAAACACTGGAACTTTACTTTGAAAAGCCCCTGACCACGCTGTTAGAATCTGAGTCTGGAGTGAGACCCTGATGCAGATTCAAGTCTGGTTAGTTTCAACTTCCTGCAGCTGAAGATATACCTATATGAGATATACCTGTATGAGATATACCTGTATGAGATATACCTGTATGAGATATACCTGTATGAGATATACCTGTATGAGATATACCTATATGAGATATACCTATATGAGATATACCTATATGAGATATACCTGTATGAGATATACCTGTATGAGATATACCTGTATGAGATATACCTATATGAGATATACCTGTATGAGATATACCTGTATGAGATATACCTGTATGAGATATACCTGTATGAGATATACCTGTATGAGATATACCTATATGAGATATACCTGTATGAGATATACCTGTATGAGATATACCTATATGAGATATACCTGTATGAGATATACCTGTATGAGATATACCTGTATGAGATATACCTATATGAGATATACCTATATGAGATATACCTATATGAGATATACCTGTATGAGATATACCTGTATGAGATATACCTGTATGAGATATACCTGTATAAGATATACCTGAATGAGATATACCTGTATGAGATATACCTGTATGAGATATACCTGTAAGAGATATACCTGTATGAGATATACCTGTATGAGATATACCTGTATGAGATATACCTGTATGAGATATACCTGTATGAGATATACCTGTATGAGATATAACTGTATGAGATATACCTGTAAAAGATATACCTGTATGAGATATGTAAGGGATAATGTGCAGCGACGCGGTCATTATGGGGAAAAGAACACCCGACAGGCTGATCAGGAGCCCGACGCGAAGCGGGAGGATCTAGATCTCCATGAAGGGTGTCTTTTCCCATAATGACCAAGTGCTGCACATTATCCCGCTTATTACACGGCCACAATCTCAACAAAAGTAACGATATGACTCCCAGTATTAATTGAAATGCTTTTATAGATTTAGAAAATGTTTTTATTGATTTAAAAAAATAGTACGCTATTATTTATTTAAAATGACATGCATCCGCTAAGAAAAATAGTCCGTGTTACTGTTTGAACTAACGTAGCAACGGCAGGAACTGCTTCGATAGCGCCTTTGAGGAGCTTTCTGATTACAGATTTGAAAACACTGCTTCTTGCTTTAAAAGTAGCACAATTCATGATGTCAAAGCTTGGAAAGTATCTAGATATCCCTGCCCTGATGCCAAAGGAACTGGCAACTGAATATGTGTCGCCGTTTGATGTCTATGTCTGGACCGTTGGGTAAAAAGGAGGGTTTTGCCCGTTACTTCTCCGCTGTTTTCTTGTCCCAGTTTGAAAAGCAAACTGCATGCAGTTTGCTTTTCGGCCAAACTGTATCCAGTTAAATCGACCAAACTTCTTTGTAAGCGTCCTTAACAACGGTCAATAAATCCTTGACAGCGGTCTGTCTGTTCTGGATTAACAACGTGTCACGTGTTCTGAATCGACCAATCAGAATAGAGTATTCAACTAAGCCATGTAATAAACCTGGATAAGATATAACTGTATGAGATATACCTGTATGAGATATACCTGTATGAGACATACCTGTATGAGATATACCTGTATGAGATATACCTGTATGAGATATACCTGTATGAGATATAACTGTATGAGATATACCTGTATGAGATATACCTGTATGAGATATACCTGTATGAGATATACCTGTATGAGATATACCTGTATGAGATATACATGTATGAGATATACCTGTATGAGATATACCTGTATGAGATATAACTGTATGAGATATACCTGTATGAGATATACCTGTATGAGATATACCTGTATGAGATATACCTGTATCCTGGAGCTTCAGTGAACTCAGGAACGTTCACTGAAGGAACCGGACAGTCTTCAGGGTTCAGCCCTACTTTGCGATTTATTCTGATTAAAAGTCACACACATTTTCCCCAGAGCAGCTCTAAAAAAACTCCAAATGTAAAATTAAAATGATGAAAGGAATGCATCTGACAAACTGTCCCCATCTTTTAAAACAGTCTCTCAGCAGCGGAACATTACACACTTAGCGTCTGCCCACTCCAATCTCACCCAGTAAGCTCATGAGCTTTTGATTGCTTCCATTTGCATTCATTACACGATGACAGAGGCTCTGCTGCAGGATCCAACGCTGCGGATTCCCAAAGACCTTTAACTGGGTTTCTGCAAAAGAACACAAACATGGCCTCCTCGTAACGGAGAAGGAGAGCCGACCTGCAGCTCAGAGGTTATCATAGAGCCCCTTTCGAGGCCGTAACAAACAGAGCAGCAGAGACATATTATAAAATGGCATTTATAAAACAGAGGTCTCCAACCTTTTTCAGGATGATAGCTACTTTCAAAAAGTAAAACAAGTCGTGAGCTACTCTTACTCCTCTTTTTTAGTTTTTTGCAATGTGTATATATTTAGCACATTTTAACATTATGATATGCTGACCTTTAACCTTTGTGTGCTGTCTGGGTCTGTGGGACCCGTGTGCAGTGTTTACTAAAAGAACAAGGCAAGGCAAGTTTATTTAAATAGCACCTTTCAACACAAGGCAATTCAAGGTGCTTTACAAACATGAAAGACATTCAGACAAAGGCCTTAAAATCAGTCATTAAGCAAAGATAATAAAAGAAACATTAAAAGAAAAAATACATGAATAAAAAGTTAAAGTGCAGTTTAAGATGTGAATAGTTCACACAGAAGTTCCACTTTACTGATGCCTTTCTTTAAGGTTTCTCCGAACATGAGCTGTGTACGCTTGTATGGCACATACGTCGAGTATGTATGCAATTGTTTTTTTAAATGTTGAAGTGAAAGCATCAATCTGGAGCACTTTGAGCACAGCATGAATTGATGGATACAGCTCTCAACACTCAGATGAAAGGGAGCTGCAGACTTTTCAATAATCCAAACATCTTTAGAATATGATCACAACCAATAACAAATCATTTCAACTTGTTTATTCTCATCTTATGTTTCCTAGTTAGCATTCTTTCTATTTATGCAGATTTTACTAATCACTCCCCTTTTAAACTGTTTTGTGCTGTCCTATACTTCACACTGGAATGATTTCTTACTTTATATTAAATAGTCAAAGTCAAAGTCAGCTTTATTGTAAAAAATTCTACATGTGTTATACATCCAGAAATCTCGAAATATGGTTTCCCGTAGTCCCACAGTGTGACTTGTAGACATACAACAAAACAAAGAGCCTAGATAACCGGGGTATGCAGTTTAAAATGTCAATAATATATTTAAAGTGTTCAAAGTTCAGTTTCAGTGCAGTAGCAGCGGAGATGGGCAGAAAAGTGACTGGTGCTGGATGAGGGAGGGTTGTGTGTGTGTGTGTGTGGGGGGGGGGGCTTAAAGTCCAGGACCATTTGGGGCAGGGGAGAAGGGTGGGAGGCAGGGTGGAGAGTTCAGGGGAGAGATGTCAGAGAGGGAGAGAGAGGGAGGGAGGGAGGGAGGGAGGGGAGAGAGTTTAGCATCCTGACCGCCTGGTGGAGGAAGCTGTTCCTCAGCCTGTTGGTGCCCGAGCTGAGGCTGAGGAACCTTCTCCCTGAAGGCAGGAGGCTGAAGAGGCTGTTGGAGGGGTGGGTGGAGTCACCCACGATGCTGAGTGCTTTGCGTGTGAGGCGGGTGTTATATATGTCCTGTAGTGATGGGAGTGAGGCACCGATGATCCTCTGGGCAGAGTTAACAATGCGCTGCAGGCTCTTGCGGTTGGAGGCAGTGCAGCTTCCAAACCACAGCGTGATACAGCTGCTGAGGATGCTCTCAGTGGTGCCTCGGTAAAAAGACAGCACGATGGGGGGTGATGCTCCGGCTCGCTTGAGCTTCCGGATGAAGTACAGGCGCTGCTGGGCTTTCCTCGTTAGTGCGGTGGTGTTGTTATTCCAGGTGAGGTCATCAGTGATGGTCACACCAAGGAATTTGGTGCTGGTCACCTGCTTCACAGCAGCGCCGTTGATGGTCAGGGGGAGAGGGGGTCGGTAGTGGGTTCTCCTGAAGTCAACAACTATCTCCTTTGTTTTCTCCAGGTTGAGGAAGAGGTTGTTATTTTGGCACCACAGGGCCAGCTGGTTCACTTCCTTCCTGTAGTTAGTCTCATCGTTGTGGCTGATGAGACCCACCACAGTAGTGTCGTCTGCAAACTTCACGATGTGGTTGGAGCTGAAGTTGGGTTTGCAGTCGTGGGTCAGCAGAGTGAAGAGAAGGGGGCTGAGCACACATCCTTGGGGGCCCAAGGAGCTTTTGTACCAGCTGCTGGGGGATGAGAGTGTTGAATGCTGAGCTGAAGTCTATAAATAGCATTCTAACATATGAGTCCTTAGTCTTAGTCTTAGTGTCCAGGTGTGTGAGGGCTGGGTGGAGAGCGGAGGAGATTGCATCCTCTGTGGACCGTTTAGCTCGGTAGGCAAACTGAAATGGGTCCAGCGATGGGGGGAGGGTGGATTTGATCTGCTTCATGACCAGCCTTTCGAAGCACTTCATAATGGTGGAAGTTAGGGCGACGGGGCGGTAGTTGTTGAAGCCCCGTCGCCTGAGAGTTCTGGTTCTGGGGACAGTCGTTGAAATAGATAAAGGTGTGCTCTCTCTAGCTCTCTCTCTCTCTCTCGCTCTCTCTCTCTCTCTCTCTCTCTCTCTCTCTCTCTCTGTCTCGCTCGCTCACAGAGGCTGTGTGCTCCTCCGTGGCGATGACGGCTTGCGTTAAAAAATAATAATAAACATATTTGTGAAGTGGGGGGACACAAACGGGATTTCGAAAAGTCGGGGGGACATGTCCCGCCTGTCCCCAGTGGAAATTACGCGTGTGTGTGCATCAAGTGCGGGCACCGTGTTGGCTGACCCTGTAATAAAATAAACATTGAAAGAAAAAATACATGGATAAAAGTTACAATGCAGTTTAAGATATGAATAGTTCAATTAAAAGCAGCGGCAAAAAGAAAAGTCTTCAGCCTGGATTTAAAAAGACCTGCAGGTTTCTGGGAGTTTGTTCCAGATATTAGGAGCATAATAACTGAACTTCTCCATGTTTAGTTCTGGTTCTGGGGACAGAAAGTAGACAAGAAGACCTGAGAGTTCTGACTCTGGGGACAGAGAGCAGACCAGAAGACCTGAGAGTTCTGGTTCTGGGGACAGAAAGCACACCTGAAGACCTGAGAGTTCTGGTTCTGGGGACAGAAAGCAGACCAGAAGACCTGAGGGATCTGGTTCTGGGTACAGAAACAGACCTGAAGACCTGAGAGTTCTGGTTCTGGGGACAGAAAGCAGACCAGAAGACCTGAGAGTTCTGGTTCTGGGGACAGAAACAGACCTGAAGACCTGAGAGTTCTGACTCTGGGGACAGAAAGTAGACAAGAAGACCTGAGAGTTCTGACTCTGGGGACAGAAAGCAGACCTGAAGACAGAAAGCAGAACCAGAAGACCTGAGAGTTCTGGTTCTGGGGACAGAAAGCACACTGAAGACCTGAGAGTTCTGGTTCTGGGGACAGAAAGCAAACCTGAAGACCTGAGAGTTCTGGTTTGGGGACAGAAAGTAGACAAGAAGACCTGAGAGTTCTGGTTTGGGGACAGAAAGCAGACCTGAAGACCTGAGAGTTCTGGTTCTGGGGACAGAAAGCAGACCTGAGGACCTGAGAGTTCTGTTTCTGGGGACAGAAAGCAGACCAGAAGACAGGAAGCAGACCAGAAGACCTGATAGTTCTGGTTTCTGGGGACAGAAAGCAGACCTGAAGACCTGAGAGTTCTGGTTCTGGGGACAGAAAGCAGACCTGAAGACCTGAGAGTTCTGGTTCTGGGGACAGAAAGCAGACCTGAATACCTGAGAGTTCTGGTTCTGGGGACAGAAAGCAAACCTGAAGACCTGAGAGTTCTGGTTCTGGGGACAGAAAGTAAACAAGAAGACCTGAGAGTTCTGGTTCTTGGGACAGAAAGCAGACCAGAAGACAGACAGCAGACCAGAAGACCTGAGAGTTCTGGTTCTGGGGACAGAAAGCACACCTGAAGACCTGAGAGTTCTGACTCCGGGGACAGAAAGTAGACCTGAAGACAGAAAGCAGACCAGAAGACCTGAGAGTTCTGGTTCTGGGGACAGAAAGCAGACCAGAAGACCTGAGGGATCTTGTTCTGGGGACAGAAACAGACCTGAAGACCTGAAAGTTCTGGTTCTGGGGACAGAAAGCAGACCTGAAGAACCGAGAGTTCTGGTTCTGGGGACAGAAAGTTGACCTGAAGAACTGAGAGTTCTGACTCTGGGGACAGAAAGCAGACCTGAAGACAGAAAGCAGAACCAGAAGACCTGAGAGTTCTGGTTCTGGGGACAGAAAACAGACCTGAAGACCTGAGAGTTCTGGTTCTGGGGACAGAAAGCAGACCTGAGAGTTTTGGTCTGGGGACAGAAAGTAGACAAGAAGACTGAGAGTTCTGGTTCTGGGGACAGAAAGCAGACCAGAAGACAGAAAGCAGAACCAGAAGACCTGAGAGTTCTGAGTCTGGGGACAGAAAGTTGACCTGAAGAACTGAGAGTTCTGACTCTGGGGACAGAAAGCAGACCAGAAGACAGAAAGCAGAACCAGAAGACCTGATAGTTCTGGTTCTGGGGACAGAATGCAGACCTGAAGACCTGAGAGATCTGGATGGTTCATCATTTAGCAGGAGGTCAGAAATGTATTTTGGGCCTAAACCATTCAATGCTTTATAAACCAGCAGCAGTATTTAGAAATCAATTATTTGACAGATTGTAATACCAGATTGTTCCAGGAGGGGGACCCCAGCTCACTTTATTATATCAGGCTTTGGGAGGAAAGCGTCGTTGGTGTGTTCACACATGAGTACCAGCTGTGGTCACATGACGCTCCTCAACGATCATTGTGGGGCTGATCCGCTTTACGGACACACACACACACACACACACACACACACACACACACCTTACATTTAAATATTTGTATTGATGTCATTTTTTGTCTTCTCTAAAAACAACCTATTTTTACCGTGTGCAGATATTATGTAAATGAACACTGAATGGAAGAGCAGAAGAAGACAGAAGACAGGAAGTGAACACTAATGTCGTCGGTACGTATTTTGTTCTTAGCAGTACGATAATTTTTAAGTTAATAAAATCATTTAAAATCTAGGCAGGTTGATGGTTTATTTAGTCGCTGTTTAATAAGCGATCACGATGTTCTCCTAGTTTCCTTTGTCTCTTATTCCTGGTGTCTCTAACACACCTGCATTCTCCCACAGGGATCAATTCATCTGATCCTATCTCCTGTTCTCTACAGTTTCTATTCTCCCCTCGTCTGTGTTGCTGCTGCCAGTTTCCCCCCTCAGAGGACAGAGACAGATCTTCCTCAGCAGGTGAAGGTCGCCGCTTCGTTCTTTGTTTCCTGGGAAATGATGCGTGGATAAATCATCATAACCACTTTCCTGGTTATAATTACACACATTTTCTGTCTCTTTCAGGCAGAATTATATGTTCCTGCAAAAAACAATGAAATAAAAAAACAGTGAGCCAGCCTTACGCTTCACCAGAGAAACACGAGAGCAGTCCTTTTGTGAACACGGAAATGTTAATTAGTGTTAGTCAGAACAACTGTAGTCAAAAATACTACACCTTTATATGAGTTAAAGTAAACCTATTCAGAAAAGATAAGATATCTCTCCAATGAAAACTATCCAGCGTCCTCTAAAGCATCCAAAGTAACCCAAAGTTCATCAAAATCAGGCCACCGAGGGTAGACATACGGCCACTTTCTGGTAAAACTGCCATTATGCATCCTTAAATCATCCTCAATAACCCCAAAACCACTCCAAAACTGTCAAAATTGGCCAACTATTGTCTGCAGGCTGTAATGCGGTTTAATGCTATCTAACAAAACTTATGCTAATTGTGCAAACGTCCCAACTCCCAACATGTGCAGGTTAGCATCCGGCAGTTTCTATGTGCTGGAGACCCTATTATACATTTCTAACATAACACTTCGGGGTTCTCACCATTTTAGGGTTTACAGGTAGACTGAAGTGGTATCAATCTTCCCAAAAGTCAAAATATATGTACTAATATTGACCTTTTAATATTTAAAGGTGGTCTGTTACTGTGTAAAGGCCTCAGTGGGCGTCTTTACTTCCTGTTAGCGCCCGCTAAATGTAGAGCTAATGTTCGAGCAGTGCGTTTGAACACAGGCAGAGACACGGCTCATTAAACCAGACGATTACACTCCTGTCTGTTCAGGTGGATTACAGTGGAGAGGATGCACTTATCTGCAGGGACACACTCACTAAAGCACAATCACCGCTACACAGGAACACACACACCTCCTCACACTCGAGAAAAATAGATTAGAGCAGAAGTCAATTTCAGTGTTATCGCAGCAAGGTGGAATATAATTGTGTTGTATGTTCATGGAGAGCACGCTTCATCAGCTGTGCTGTTACACTGCAGGTCATAATATACAGCAGGGACAGGATAATGAACACAGTAGTGATGTGTTTCTGTAAAGGCTGCTACACACACCTTCATTTAACAGTTCCCCTTTGTCTCTATCGTTCTGTTTCACCCTCCATGTTCCCATGCTGTTGTTGTGACAAAGCTCCACGTCTCTCCCTGCTGTAAACTGCTTTGTTTCGGGGAACAAATACAAAGACGGATAAACGCTGGAGATATCACCAAATAACACCCAAGATCCTGCAGGGAAAACCTGACCAAACACAGGGACCAGAGGACCAGTCATCATCTGTCTTAGTGATGCGTAAATGATGTGTAAATGATTTCCAGATCAAGTCTGAAATGTTTCCTGCTTCAACATCAACAATATCCCGTCACAATCACTGAAGACAACATGTTGAAGACCCTCTAACAGACATCTAATCTGGGATTAAACTCTAAACTTTAATGTAGGATTATAACTTTAGATGAAGTGATGTCACCTGGGGTCATTGGGTGTTTCAGGACGTTTAACATCATACACTCTCTCCCAGTCTACCCAGTCTACCCAGTCTACCCAGTCTACCCAGTCTAACCCACTCTCTCCCAGACTAACCCACTCTCCCAGTTTAACGCAGTCTACCCAGTCTACCCAGTCTAACCCACTCTCTCCCAGTCTAATCCAGTCTACCCAGTCTAACCCAGTCTACCAGTCTAATCCAGTCTACCCAGTCTAACCCAGTCTACCCAGTCTACCCAGTCTAACCCACTCTCTCCCAGTTTAACGCAGTCTACCCAGTCTACCCAGTCTACCCAGTCTACCCTGTCTAACCCAGTCTACCTAGTCTAACCCAGTCTACCCAGTCTACCCAGTCTACCCAGTCTAACCCAGTCTACCCAGTCTACCCAGTCTAACCGAGTCTAACCCAGTCTACCCAGTATAACCCAGTCTACCCAGTCTACCCAGTCTAACCAGTCTACCCAGTCTACCCAGTCTAACCCAGTCTACCCAGTCTACCCAGTCTAACCCAGTCTACCCAGTCTACCCAGTCTACCAAGTCTACCCAGTCTACCCAGTCTAACCCAGTCTACCCAGTCTACCCAGTCTAACCCAGTCTACCCAGTCTAACCCAGTCTACCCAGTCTACCCAGTCTAACCAGTCTACCCAGTCCAACCCAGTCTCTAAGCTAACAACCTATTAATGTGTCATACCCACTTAACGGGAAGAAACTCAGCTAACTGACGATACAAACCATTTTTACCGAAACAAAACACATGTATCACAAGAAGCGTCTAAATGAGCGAAAAAATGCTAACACACTTCACACAGAACTCACGGTAGAAATACTTTATTACTTATCGGATCTGCACAAACAAGATATCAGCTAGCAAGCTGAGATTCCACAGATTCTAGGGGTATTGGTATTATCACTGAGTGATCAAAACTAGCGGCAGGGGAAGCAAACCCAGACATCACACAACATAGCTTTACGGAGCAAAAACGGAAATTAAGTCTTACCGTTGCTGTTGTTCTGATCAAGAGTTGTGTTCAATGGCATCAAAACGATAAAAACGCTGCTGAAGGTTAATCCATAGGTTAATCCAATGTGTCTGTGTCACTTTGAAATGATTATTGATAATCCATCATTCCGTTTTTGTCAAAAACTGAGATTTCATATTAGTTGCTATTAGAGCTACAACCCAGCTTCCGGTTTTGAGCATTCTGGCTGCGCATCACTCATTCACCAATGGGTAATGTTTAGATGGATTTTAGGAACTTCCCCTCAATTCTATTGGCTCTAACGGTTAAAAATACCTCATTCACACCAAGCACCGGGTTTTCCTGTTCACACCGCAGCGGAGCAGCCTCTTAGCTCCGGAATCCGGTTCGTTTCAAGCACCAAAAAATTGTCCGGCTAGAGCAAAAGCACGCATACGTGCGCTTACGTCGAGGCGGGGGCAGGGCCTACGGAATCGGAATCGTCGTTGAAGTTGATGATTACGATTGTAAAGCAGTTTTGAATGTAGCATGTAACGACTGTAAAGTTGGTAGTAAAGTCGTCCCATTTCTTCCATTTCGTTTCGATAGAGCAAAACCAAAACGAGTAGCGCTTCAACACAATCGGCCATTGTTGTTGTTGTCGGTGTGAGCTGTGAGGGGTTTCCGCGCGGTTTGGCTTTATGAAGCAGGCACGCAAACGGTTACGTCATGACGCAAACGATGACGCAATGACGCAGCACCAGTCGGGCTCTGAGCGGTGTGAAAAGAGCCGGAGCTAAACCGAAGAACCGGTTCTGAACCTGAAAAGCTCTAGCACGGAGCTAGAACCGGAGTTGCGTTGGTGTGAATGAGGTAAAAGAGGTGTCAATCATCAAAATCGACCGAGGGGGGCCAGAGATATGGAAAATGCACCCAAATGACCCCAGAAGTGTTTTATTTTTTTCTAAACCTCTCTAGAAAGGTCAAATGTCACTTGTTTTGCATCAATCTTGATACAGGGTACTTATTATATGTTGTACTTTGGATTCCTAAAGCTTTTAGTCTACCATCCCATCATGCAAGGGTAGTTTTCACTATAAGTAAAAAAGAACATTTGGACGGACACTATAATTTACATTTTTTTACTATGTTCAATCTGAATTTACTTTAAAATAAAAAACATCTATATTGATTCTGACTTTTCTACATCCAACTCAAAGGTTTATCATTGCTTTGAGAAAAAAGATTATTCATTTACCCCTTTTAGAAGTGAAGATATAGTCATTTGTTCTGGAATGTCATTTTCGAGCCTGAGGCCTGAAAAACAGGCTCAGGGGTTAACAGGTTAAATCCCATGCAGTGAGTATTCCTGAGTAACCCTGTGATGACACATAGACACCGGTCGATTTAATAAGAAGAGGTTTTAATAAGAGATGCTAAAGATTTAGCAGCAGAGTGAACTTCCTGTTATCGAGCAGCTGTGTCTCGCTCCTGTCCTTGACCGACGCTCAGGATAAATGAGCTCTTCTCTTTATTGACTTTCTCCTCCAGGCTCAGATTTCCCAGGAGATACTGTCCTGTTTGTTCTAACTCTGTCTCAGACACAGGTTCACACACATGACCGTGGTTATTGATAACTCAATATGAGGGTATAAGTACACTCTTCACTATAATAAACCAGTGGCAGTCCTTCCTTTGTTATTCTACATTTCACTGGTTTACACTTTGCTGCAGAGCTGATCTTCTCCAGGATCCTTAGGGCAGTATTTCTCCTCACATGAGACTAAAAACTACTTTATTGAACATGTGAGGAATGATTTAAATGAGTGGATCTGACAGCTCTATTGGCAAATTACACATATAACTAATTTCTAGTGCAATGGTTATTTAATCCTGTTTCTCTCTGCCCCCCTCCCTTCTTATAATGAAAGCTCAGTGTAGAAATGATTCAGTGAGCAGATCCTCATGTTCAGCCAGCGCTGACCTCTATTTCCTGATGGTTTCATGTACCTTGTCTGTATATCTTGACATGGAATCAGTTACACAAGCACAGACTGTGATAGAGTTGAATATATGGTCCGTAGTCGACCACAGACCGTTAGTGAAGAAGCTCCTCTCTGTAGCACCGCTGTGAGGTCAGACCTATAACTGACCAATCACTAATGACTAATCAGTGTTTGTAATCAAATACATGCTAACTAAAGCTTCATGCTAACTTAAGCTACATGCTAACTGAAGCTACATGCTAACTAAAGCTTCATGCTAACCACAGTAAATACAGCGCTAGCAAAGCTGCGTGTGGTCATGTTCAATTAATTCAATTGATTCCTCCCCAGCGACGCCAGCTGTTTGCTCCTCGAAGCCTTTAAGATACACATTTCTAACACGGTGTCTTTTGAAATAGCTTCCACGAGCAATCAACAAAGAACATCCACCTCTGCAAGATTCCAAACTAATCTGAAGAAAAGAGGCACAACTCAAATAAAATAATGAAACTAAGATTGTCCTTTTAGAAGATAACTTTGTAGAATTATGGGTTAAGAACTGTGCCTCTTTGGCATCTTCATATCTGTCTCTTAATACTCAAGCATTGTGGGAATTGTATTTTTTGTTATCTTTCATGGACTACAGAGGTCGCCACTTGTTGGGCAATGTTGTTCAACCTTTTACATACAACAACAACTGGCTCAAACAAACACACACACTCAGAAAAACACTCTCCTTTTGAAGAGAATTGATTTAAGAGCTACCAATCTGGAGCGACACAGGCATGCACACACACTTACACACTTACACACTCACACACACTCACACACACTTACAGACACTTACAGACACACTCACACACACTTACACAAACACACACACACACACACACACACACACACACACACACTCACTCATAGAAATCCTCAGCTGGCAGAAAATGGTCTTAAGCCGCTCTTTGCTGAAAAGCGCTCCTAACGCAGCAGGGGACATTTGTTTACTGCAACGCCTCCATCCTTTGAACCCTTAGTAACATATAGACATAATCAGTACACACACACACACACACACACACACACACACACACACACACACACACACACACACACACACACACACACTAATCTCCCCCAACCTCTGAGTGTTTTCTGCCCTTGTTGAAGGAAGCCCCTGTGTCGCCTCTTTAAACTCCACGCCTCTCTTTCTGTGAAATGTGTTGTCGAGCGTTTCTTATCTCACGACATGTGGAGCGGCGGAATCTGCAGGAGGAATCAAAGCCTTCCCGACTGCCTCTTTGTTTGTTTGTTTGTGTGTTTTCCTCTGGTTGATGCAGTCGCTGAGCGCCGGAGCTTTTGTTCCGAAGACAGAAATGACAAATATGTTTCCAGGGAGGCCCAGCAGGGGGGGGGGGGGGGACACATGTTAGATCCTCCTCTCCTTGTCTCTTTTCATAATCTCTCCTCTTCTTTCTCATTCGGTTTGCTTCTCCTCCCACTTCTCTGCAGTCGTGTCTCCACATGTTTCTCCTTTCGTCACCTCTTTTAAATCTCTAGTTAGTGCTCCCTACCTCTCTGTTTCCTCCATCCTTTTCTAGTTCCTCTCTTTTGTTCTTGTCACCTTGTGGTCAGGTGCAAACAATCTGCCCAAAACCAAACGCTGCAGCTTCAGAAAGGATGCAGATATAGAAACCCAAATGTTCCACATGAAGAAACATCTTCAGCAACAACACATGCAGCATTTAGAGGACATTCAGCAACTTGAGGAGACATGCAGCGTTTAGAGGACATTCAGCAACTTGAGGAGACATGCAGCATCTAGAGGACATTCAGCAACTTGAGGAGACATGCAGCGTTTAGAGGACATTCAGCAACTTGAGGAGACATGCAGCATCTAGAGGACATTCAGCAACTTGAGGAAACATGCAGCATCTAGAGGACATTCAGCAGCTTGAGGAGACATGCAGCATCTAGAGGACATTCAGCAACTTGAGGAGACATGCAGCATCTAGAGAACATTCAGCAACTTGAGGAAACATGCAGCATCTAGAGGACATTCAGCAACTTGAGGAGACATGCAGCATTAGAGAACATTCAGCAACTTGAGGAGACATGCAGCATCTAGAGGACATTCAGCAACTTGAGGAGACATGCAGCATTTAGAGAACATTCAGCAACTTGAGGAGACATGCAGCATCTAGAGGACATTCAGCAACTTGTGGAGACATGCAGCATCTAGAGAACATTCTGCAACTTGAGGAAACATGCAGCATCTAGAGGACATTCAGCAACTTGAGGAGACATGGAGCATCTAGAGGACATTCAGCAACTTGAGGAGACATGCAGCATCTAGAGAACATTCAGCAACTTGAGGAGACATGCGCAGCGTTTACTAAAAGCTGCAGAAACCAAACGCTGCAAATACAAAACGCACAATGGAAGCTGTGTGCGTCACTCTTTAGTGTCCCCTGGTCTCCCAGCTGTGTGCGTCACTCTTTAGTGTCCCCTGGTCTCCCAGCTTTGTGCGTCACTCTTTAGTGTCCCCTGGTCTCCCAGCTGTGTGCGTCACTCTTTAGTGTCCCCTGGTCTCCCAGCCATGTGCGTCACTCTTTAGTGTCCCCTGGTCTCCCAGCTGTGTGCGTCACTCTTTAGTGTCCCCTGGTCTCCGTTGTGTTTTGAGCTTCTTCAGCGTTTTGTATTTGCAGCGTTTGGTTTCTGCAGCTTTTAGTAAACGCTGCATGTCTCCTCAAGTTGCTGAATGTTCTCTGAACGCTGCATGTTTCCTCAAGTTGCTGAATGTTCTCTAAATGCTGCATGTCTCCTCAAGTTGCTGAAGGTTCTCTAACGCAGTGGTTCTCAACTGGTCAGGCCTCGGGACCCACTTTTTTCTTCGTCAATAAATCGCGTCCCACAATTTTGAACTGCTCAAATCTATTCAACAAAAAATCAGCATACAATTGTAATTAAAGAGAAGTACAGTGCATATATCCTTATATCCCTTCACAGAACTAAAGTATGCTTTTAAAGAAAGTTTAATCTGATGATGCTCATCAAGTTTCTAGAATCAAAGTTGAACTGTATAACAAAAAGAGGCACCCTTGACTTGTATTCAATAAAAAGGCAGACTTGCAAATTCACCAAACGTGAAAAACGTGAAATGCTGAAAACCCAACCCCAGCAGGGGGTCTGGGGGGATTCTCTCCCAAGAGATTTTTAGAAATACTAACATATAAACTACGCATTCTGGTACACTCTGAGAAGAGAATAAATACATCTATTACTACCCAGCATATTAAATAATAGTTTATGCCATTTTTTTATTTTTACATTGTTCGGACAGCTTGCTGCTCCTCACAGAGAGAAGAGATTAGAGGAGAGAGTCTGTGTGAATTACTTTAAATTGTGGATAAGGGTAGATAGCCCCCATTGTTCTGTGACCTGTCAATCATCAAACCGGGGGTCAGATTTCCTCATGTGTTAATTTCTATCTGAGTATGTACCCATGGATGTATAAAGAGTAGTTCTACCGCAAAGTTATTCTGCCGTTATCTTGATTCTGATTGGCCAGAAGACTTGAAAAAACATCAGCAAAGATGTTTTATTGAGATGATGATCACTACGTTTTCAAAACCGTTTATGTTGGCATTTCCAGTCCAACGCCTACTGCATGGCAGCGTTAGAAGATCGGTCTTTCAAAACAAAAGTTTGATCTTTTTAGAAAAAAAAAAAAATATTATTATTTTTTTTTTTTCACTTTTTTTTTTTCACTCGCACATCCTCGACCCACTCGAAATGGGTCCGCGACCCACTTTTGGGTCGCGACCCACCAGTTGAGAACCACTGCTCTAATGGATGTTCTCTAAATGAATGTTCTCTAAATGAATGTTCTCTAAATGAATGTTCTCTAAAAGCTGCATGTGTTGTTGCTGGAGATGTTTCCTCATGTGTTTTGATGTCTTCAAGTAATGGAGGTGTTCTGGGACATTCTGTGGAGCGTCCACCGTGCCTTTGCTCTATTTTTATCCTCTCCTGTTTCCTCTTCATCTGTCCTCCTCTTCATCCCACCATCTGTCCTTCCTCTCCTGTTTCCTCTTCATCTTCCTCTTCTCCTCCTGCCATCGTCACGCTTCCCTTTCATTCCTCTCCTCCTCCCACCCATCTGTTTCCTGTCTTCTCTTGTCAAACCTCTTCAGTCCTTTCATTCCTGTCCGTCCCCCCTGTCTCCGCCTGCCTCTCGTCGTGAGTTCCTCCTTCATTCCTCCCTCCTCTTCCTCTCTTTCTCTTTCTTCTTCTTCTTCATCTTCCTCCTCTTCCTTCTCTTTTCTTCCGCCACATTATTTTCCTCCTCGCTGAAATTCCTCTGTGATGTCGAGGCACGTCTGTTTGTTTGGCATTCCTTCAGCGTCTCACATACCGACACTTGGGGAAGTCAGGTCACAGATTAAAGGGTGTGTGTGTGTGTGTGTGTGTGTGTGTGTGTGTGTGTGTGTTTGTGCTATCGTCCCAAAGTGAGTCGTCTCTGGCTCTGTCTCCCTTTGCTTTACCCTCTGCTTTCTTTTGTGAGCTTTCGGCCAACAGCCAATGACTTATCTGTCTCTGTGTGTGTGTGTGTGTGTGTGTGTGTGTGTCTGTGAGTGTGTGTGTGCGTGTGTGTGTGTGTGTGTGTTGAAGATTATCTGCTGTGTGTACACTGGTAGAAAAAGCAAGTTGTCAATGGAAGTTTAGTTGAAGGACACAATTCCTGTTTCTCTGTCCTCCTCATGTCTATATAATATATATATATATATATATAATATCACTTTGTAGAAAACACACTGCGTTGTATATGTTTATACATTTGTGTGATTATGAAAATATGTACAGTATATGTGTGTGTGATTATGAAAAGCCAAATGAACATAAAAATCTTCTTTTGATGTAAATACAATGAAAGTATTTTTGTGTCCTTCATATACAATTAGGGTTAAACGAAGGGTTATTACAGGGATGGTGTTTTTATGAAGAATCTTTACATTTTCATCTTTTTCGCAGAATTTTGACTTTTTTGACCTTCTTCTCAAAAATAGACTTGTTTGTTCGATTTAAATAATATATAAACATGTTCACCAATTCAGCCTCTGAATAATAATAACAACGTTTTTCCTCAGAGTTTTTAGTTTTTCTCAGAACTCTAACTTTAATATCAGAATTTTGACTTTTTCTCAGAATTGGACTTTTTTACTTTTTTGACCTTCTTCTCAGAAATGGACTTGTTTGTTCGATTTAAAATACAGATATACATGTTCAGCTCTTCAGGCCCTGAACACGTTTTACATTTCATTTTTTGTGATGATTTTTGTCACCTTACATTTTTTAGATGTATTTATTTAAATGTGGCCTTAGTAGGTGCGTTTTCTTTTTCTTATTAATATACTAATTCATATTACCAATTTGCCAGCAACAACTAGGTCAAATGTTAGTGTTGTTTTTCTTTTGGTTTATATTCATGATCCCATTTTTCTTCCAGCTGGTTTCCTTCATTTCAGGGATTTTACTATTTCAAAGTGCCATTCATTCAGATATAATAATAAAGTGAGAGGGACGTAAACACGTGATCGTGCATTATTAAACTCTCCTGAATATTCCTCCTGATTTCAGAACTAATGATCCCCGGCAGCCTCATAACGAGCGGCTTTGTTGATTTGCTGTTTCCTGTTTGTTTGTTCGCTCTCCGGGGCTTTCTGTTATTCTGGTTATTATACGCCATGTTAGCAGGCAGGAGACGAGCGGGGCAAATTATGTTGAATTACTTTTAATTTATAAGGATTTTAATATTTCTATTGTGTGTGTGAGCCTCTCAGCCAAATGCTCTCCCTCACATGCACAATTAAGAGAAGTTGATATCTACTCTCTACTTCCTGTCCCTCGTCTGAAACTCTCAGAACTGGGTTTTAGGGGTTTCACTGTCACTTTATTTAAAGCTAATAAGAGGTATATTAATCATTCGTATGAGCAACTAATGCATCCAGCTGTGAATCCCCCGAGCTGCCATACTTCTTATTTTCTTCTTGCTCTGCAGTGATGACCACCTGAAAGCCTCGAGGTGACAGAGAGTCTCAGAGTTCAGAAAAGGCCTCAGTGGTTATGAGAGTCATTAGAAGGTAACACCAGATATTTCTCTTCCATGTTGAACACAGACCTGCAGGCATGAGGATGCTTTTGGCATGATGTCATGTGTTAGAGGTGGAAACGTGGGAAAGTGAAACAACTGCACAGGAGAAACTTTGACTGCACGGTCTGATGAGACTCCCGACATCACCTCTCCATTTCTGTTCCTTTCACACGAGCAGCCATTTCAAAGATTTAATATAAAGAACATGTAAAGGGTCTCACTGAGGCTTTCTGTGGTGTTCCCTCTCCTGTAGTGTGATCAATAGTGAATGGTCTGCAGAGCCTACAATCCCTGTGCTCCCTCAAGGATATATCCTCTTGAAACCAGTCCTACTTCATCATACCAAAATAGACTAACACACTCACACTTCTCTCTCTTTAAGTGACTCTCCAGTGATCATCTTTTAAAAGTTGTCCATCTGTTCTTACTGTACCTTCCAGGCGCTCATATTATGTGAGTAGGAGGATTAAAGTTCAGGAAAGGCCTCCAGAGGTCCCCAGAAAAAAAGGATATTCAACCTGTTATAAACTCTGTCATGATTTGGGGTTTTGTGTGTTAGGTTTTGGGGTTTGTTTTGATTGTTCTGTTCTCCCTGTCTCTTGTCTGGTCCTTCTCCCTGTGTGTTCCTCCCTGTCTCTTGTCTGGTCCTTCTCCCTGTGTGTTCCTCCCTGTCTCTTGTCTGGTCCTTCTCCCTGTGTTTTCCTCCCTGTCTCTTGTCTGGTCCTTCTCCCTGTGTGTTCCTCCCTGTCTCTTGTCTGGTCCTTCTCCCTGTGTTTTCCTCCCTGTCGTTAGTTTCCCTGGTGTGTCTGATTGTCTGATTGTGTTCACCTGTTGCCCTTGTGTTTCTCCTCCCCTGCCCGGCTGTTTCTCGTCTCGTGATTACCCCTTCCTGTATTTAGTCTTGTCTTTCCCTGTGTTCCCCTGTCGGTACATTGTTTGTCTTCCTGTCTCCCTCCATGCTACCTTGTGTTACCTGGGAGTTTTCATGCCATGTTTTGTCTCCAGCTTTTGGAATAAAGCTCGCTTTTGTTTATAGACCTTTTACGTTTTTTTGTATTCTGCATTTGGGTCCTACCTTTTCCGAAACCCTAACAGAATGTACCGACCACATTTGGACTCAGCAGATGCCGATCGCTTCGCTCTACAGGCGGAATGTCTTGGGTACTCGCTGGAGTACATTTTTTACACCTGGTGTGACGCCTCATCTAGACGGGGAAGAGAGGCGGCGTTGAAGGAGGCACGCCAGGAGGTTGCTTGCCAGCCCTGGCTCAGGAGCTGGTTGCCTGAGTGGCTACAACTCTTTACGAGGAGTCCGGAAAACTTGTCTCAAGCCTCTAACCCTTTCCTGGGGTATGACCTGGTCTTGGGAGGTCCGCCGATCCTCCGGAAGGTTACTGGAAGATGCAAGGCCAGGATTCCAGTATCAGCCCCAGCAGCCATAGTTCCGGCCCCATTTCCTGATCCTGTCCAGGAGCCGTTCGCGGGTACTCGTCTGGCTTTTGGAGGTCCACGGAGCCTCCAAAAAGCTCCTAAAAGAAGGAGTCGCAAGTCCAGGTTAGCAGCCCGAGCCCCAGAAGCCATGGTTCCGGCTCCAGAACCGGCCCACACAGCCATGGATCCGTGCTCCATTGCCGGCCCACACAGCCATGGTACCGTGCTCCAGTACCATCCCACACAGCCATGGTTCCGTGTTCCGGTTCCGTGCCCAGCAGCCATGGTCCCTGCTCCAGAACCTTCCCATACAGCCATGGTTTCGGCCCCAGTTCCGTGCCCAGCAGCCATGGTTCCGGCTCCAGAACCGGTCCACACAGCCATGATCCAGGCGTCTGTTCCGGCCCCAGCAGCCATGGTTCCGGCCCCAGCTCCGGCCCCACCAGCTGTGGTTCCAGCTCCAGTACCGGCCCCAGCAGCCATGGTTCCGGCTCCAGTACCGGACCCAGCAGCCATGGTCCCGACTCCGGCTCCTCGTCACCTGTTGGCTCTCCGGCCGACGCCAGCTCCCCGTGTCCTGTCGGCGTACCGCCCGACTCCAGCACCTCGTCTCCTGTCGGCGTGCCGGCCGACTCCAGCACCTCGCCTCCTGTCGGCGTACCGGCCGACTCCAGCTCCTCGTCTCCTGTTGGCTCTCCGGCCGACGCCGGCCCCTCGTGTCCTGTCGGCGTGCCAGCCGACTCAAGTCCCTTCTTCATCAGGGGTCCTGCCGACTCAAGCTCCTTCACAGTCGGGGGTCCCGCCCTCTCAGGTCCTCTCTCAGGCCCCTTCTCAGGTCCCTTCTCGAGTTCCCTCAAGTCCCTCTCGAGTCCCCTCTCGAGTCCCCTCTCGAGTCCCCTCTCGAGTCACCTCTCAAGTCCCTCTCGAGTCACCTCTCGAGTTCCCTCTCGAGTTCCCTCTCCAGTCCCCTCTCGAGTCCCCTCTCAAGCCCTCTCTCGAGTCCCCTCTCGAGTCCCTTTCCAAGTCCCTTCTCAAGTCACCTCTCAAGTTCCCTCTCGAGTCCCCTTTCAAGTCACCTCTCGAGTTCCCTCTCAAGTTCCCTCTCGAGTCCCCGCTCGAGTCCCTTTCCAAGTCCCTTCTCAAGTCACCTCTCGAGTCACCTCTCGAGTTCCCTCTCGAGTTCCCTCTCGAGTCACCTCTCGAGTCCCTCTCGAGTCCCTCTCGAGTTCCCCTCTCGAGTCCCTCTCGAGTCCCTCTCGAGTCCCTCTCGAGTTCCCTCTCGAGTTCCCTCGAGTCCCTTCAAGTCACCTCTCGAGTCCCCTCTCAAGTCCCTACCCAATGTCCTGGTCCGTTGGAGGTTCCGCTGGGGTCCTGCCAACTCCATGTCCTGTCCCGTTGGGGTCCCGCCGACTACTCTCTGCCGGGGGTTCTGCCAACTATGTCCTGTGCCGTTGGGGGTCCAGCCGAACCTGTTTCGTCGGAGGTCCTGCCAACTCCATGTCCTGTCGTTGGGGGTCCCGCGACTACTGTTCTGCCGGGGTCCTGCCAACTCCATGTCCTGCCGTTGGGGTCCGCCGACACTTTCTGCCGGGGGTCCTGCCAACCCATGTCCTGTGGTTGGGTCCCGCTGACTACTGTTCTGCCGGGGGTCCTGCCAACTCCATGTCCTGTCCCGTTGGGGGTCCCGCCGACTACTCTTCTGCCGGGGGTCCTGCCAACCCTATGTCCTGTGCCGTTGGAGGTCCCGCCGACTACTGCTCTCGGGGGTCCTGCCAACTCCATGTCCTGTGGCGTCGGGGGTTCCGCTGAGGGTCCTGCCGACTCCACGTCCAGTATCGTTGGGGGTCCTGCCAACTCCTTGTCCTGTGTCGTTGGGGGTTCCGCTGAGGGCCCTGCCAACTCCATCCTGTTTCGTTGGGGGTTCCGCCTTTCCTGCCGGCACCTGGTCCTGTCCTGTTGGGGGTCCCGCCGACACCTGCTCCGCCGGCGTTCCTGCCAACACGGTGTCCTGTCATGTTGGAGGTCCCGTCGACACCAGCTCTTGCTCCATCCGGGGTCCTACTGACACAAGCCCATGTCCCGTCCAGGGGTCCTGCCCGGACAACTCTGGTTCCTATTCCGCCAGTGGTCCAGTCGGCCGCGAACCCGGTCCTTCCTTGTGCCCGGCGCCCTGACTATGCCCGCCGCGGCCGTGGCCGCTTCTCTGCCTTTGCTCTGCCACGTTGCCCCCGGGCCGTCCGCCCGAGTCCCCGTCCTCGAACTCTGCCTTGCCCCCGGGCCGTCCGCCCGAGTCCCATTCCTCGAACTCTGCCTTGCCCCCGGGCCATACGCCCGAGTCCCATTCCTCGAACTCTGCCTTGCCCCCGGGCCGTCCGCCCGAGTCCCATCCCTCGAACTCTGCCTTGCCCCAGGCCGTCCGCCCGAGACCACCTCCTGGTCCTCTGCCTTGCCCCCGGGCCGTCCGCCCGAGTCCCCGTCCTCCTGCTGTGCCATCGGGCCGTCCGCCCGAGACTCTTTCCTGGTCCTCTGCCTTGCCCGCGGCCGTCCGCCCGAGACCACCTCCTGTCCTCTGCCTTGCCCCCGGGCCGTCCGCCCGAGACCACCTCCTGTTCCTCTGCCTTGCCCCCGGGCCGTCCGCCCGAGTCCCCTTCCTCGAACTCTGCCTTGCCCCCGGGCCGTCCGCCCGAGTCCCCGTCCTTGAACTCTGCCTTGCCCCCGGGCCGTCCGCCCGAGACCCCTTTCTGGTCCTCTGCCATGCCTCTGGGCTGTCAGCCTAAACCCGTCCTTCGGACCCCCTCCACCCACCCTTTTGGAAATATTGGACTTTGTTTGTGTAGGGACGTCTGGAATCGTCCCTTGAGGGGGGGTTCTGTCATGATTTGGGGTTTTGTGTGTTAGGTTTTGGGGTTTGTTTTGATTGTTCTGTTCTCCCTGTCTCTTGTCTGGTCCTTCTCCCTGTGTGTTCCTCCCTGTCTCTTGTCTGGTCCTTCTCCCTGTGTGTTCCTCCCTGTCTCTTGTCTGGTCCTTCTCCCTGTGTGTTCCTCCCTGCTCTTGTCTGGTCCTTCTCCCTGTGTGTTCCTCCCTGTCTCTTGTCTGGTCCTTCTCCCTGTGTGTTCCTCCCTGTCTCTTGTCTGGTCCTTCTCCCTGTGTGTTCCTCCCTGTCTCTTGTCTGGTCCTTCTCCCTGTGTGTTCCTCCCTGTCTCTTGTCTGGTCCTTCTCCCTGTGTGTTCCTCTGTCTCTTGTCTGGTCCTTCTCCCTGTGTGTTCCTCCCTGTCTCTTGTCTGGTCCTTCTCCCTGTGTTCCTCCCTGTCTCTTGTCTGGTCCTTCTCCCTGTGTTTTCCTCCCTGTCTCTTGTCTGGTCCTTCTCCCTGTGTTTTCCTCCCTGTCTCTTGTCTGGTCCTTCTCCCTGTGTTTTCCTCTCTGTCTCTTGTCTGGTCCTTCTCCCTGTGTTTTCCTCCCTGTCTCTTGTCTGGTCCTTCTCCCTGTGTTTTCCTCCCTGTCTCTTGTCTGGTCCTTCCCCGTGTGTTCCTCCCTGTCTCTTGTCTGGTCCTTCTCCCTGTGTTCCTCCCTGTCTCTTGTCTGGTCCTTCTCCCTGCTTGGTCCTCCCTGTCTCTTGTCTGGTCCTTCTCCCTGTGTTTTCCTCCCTGTCTCTTGTCTGGTCCTTCTCCCTGTGTGTTCCTCCCTGTCTCTTGTCTGGTCCTTCTCCCTGTGTTTCCTCCCTGTCTCTTGTCTGGTCCTTCTCCCTGTGTGTTCCTCCCTGTCTCTTGTCTGGTCCTTCTCCCTGTGTGTTCCTCCCTGTCTCTTGTCTGGTCCTTCTCCCTGTGTTGTTCCTCCCTGTCTCTTGTCTGGTCCTTCTCCCTGTGTTCCTCCCTGTCTCTTGTCTGGTCCTTCTCCCTGTGTGTTCCTCCCTGTCTCTTGTCTGGTCCTTCTCCCTGTGTGTTCCTCCCTGTCTCTTGTCTGGTCCTTCTCCCTGTGTTTTCCTCCCTGTCGTTAGTTTCCCTGGTGTGTCTGATTGTCTGATTGTGTTCACCTGCTGCCCTTGTGTTTCTCCTCCCCTGCCCGGCTGTTTCTCGTCTCGTGATTACCCCTTCCTGTATTTAGTCTTGTCTTTCCCTGTGTTCCCCTGTCGGTACATTGTTTGTCTTCCTGTCTCCCTCCATGCTACCTTGTGTTACCTGGGAGTTTTCATGCCATGTTTTGTCTCCAGCTTTTGGAATAAAGCTCGCTTTTGTTTATAGACCTTTTACGTTTTTTTGTATTCTGCATTTGGGTCCTACCTTTTCCGAAACCCTAACAAACTCTTTGGCATTATGTCATGTGTCTGTGTGCATTCAATTCAAAGGTTTTATCATCAGATGCTCAGCAGCTACAGAGTAGAAATGGCAATGCAATGCTTCTGACCTGAGCTCCTCCAACAATGCAACATATATAATAAAATACAAACATACAAATACAAAATAGTGCACAAAGAAGTCTATATCCATGTAAATAGAATATGATATGTACAACAACAGAATTTTAAATTAAATAATGTACATTAAGACAAAATTAAATATGGTTCATTGCGCTGATAACTATTTATATAAAAAAGAAGACAGGCACTTCACAGAATGTTACTGCACTTTAATGTGAAACACCTGCTCAGGAGAAACTGTCCTGAAGAATCACAGCTCATTGATTCCCTCTCCGAAGGCATCAGAAACAGAGTCAGTTTCATGTTCCTGTCCCTCTGCTCACCTTCCTCTGATCCATCATCATCATCATCTGGATCTGATTACTCTGTGGAGGACATGTTCCTACTTCTCTCTCTCTTTATTACCTCAGATTGTATAGAAGTCTATGAGGACATGTTCCTACTTCTCTCTCTCTTTATTACCTCAGATTGTAGAGAAGTCAATGAGGACATGTTCCTACTTCTCTCTCTCTCTTACCTCAGATTGTATAGAAGTCTATGAGGACATGTTCCTACTTCTCTCTTTATTACCTCAGATTGTATAGAAGTCTATGAGGAATGTTCCTACTTCTCTCTTTATTACCTCAGATTGTATAGAAGTCTATGAGAAATGTTCCTACTCTCTCTCTTTATTACCTCAGATTGTATAGAAGTCTATGAGGAAATGTTCCTACTCTCTCTCTCTTATTACCTCAGATTGTAGAGAAGTCTATGAGGAAATGTTCCTACTTCTCTCTTGATTTATTACCTCAGATTGTAGAGAAGTCTATGAGGAAATGTTCCTACTTCTCTCTCTCTGTATTACCTCAGATTGTATAGAAGTCTATGAGGAAATGTTCCTACTCTCTCTTTATTACCTCAGATTGTAGAGAAGTCTATGAGGAAATGTTCCTGCTCTCTCTCTCTTTATTACCTCAGATTGTAGAGAAGTCTATGAGGAAATGTTCCTACTTCTCTCTCTCTTTATTACCTCAGATTGTATAGAAGTCTATGAGGAAATGTTCCTACTTCTCTCTCTCTTATTACCTCAGATTGTATAGAAGTCTATGAGGAAATGTTCCTACTTCTCTCTCTTTATTACCTCAGATTGTAGAGAAGTCTATGAGGAAATGTCCTGCTTCTCTCTCTCTTTATTACCTCAGATTGTAGAGAAGTCTATGAGGAAATGTTCCTACTTCTCTCTCTCTTTATTACCTCAGATTG